>JADBJO010003696.1:170000-175000 GCA_016801955.1 Conus betulinus | reverse complement strand
TTGAGACGAATTTCACAGACGCGAAAACTCGTGCACCGATCACACGACGTTTCAAAAGTCGGTCTAAGCAGTGCCATGACCATCATCTATGTCGCTGGTAGCGTCTGTTTGTTGTTGTCGTCGTGCCCTGGCTAAAAAGACTCCTGGGATCATCCAAACAGCCGAAGTACTTGAACACTACTATGGTACAAATGTATCAGCTGGGGCTGAGAACATGACGTGTGTGACCGTTTTTGATTACCCCGCCACATGGACAGCCGCACTCCGACTTTGAGGGGTTTTGGAGACTGATGGTGTGATGCTAGGAGCTTGTCACGACTGAAGACAATCCCCGCATAAGTATGCAGAGCATAACAACATTTTGATGTAGCCTCGGTGTTCTAGCCTATGTCAATTGGCCTGACACAGCATAACAACATTTTGATGTAGTCCTGGTGTTCTAACCTATGTCAATTGGCCTGACACAGCATAACAACATTTTTATGTAGCCGTGGTGTTCTAGCCTATGTCAGTTGGTCTGACACAGCATAACAACATTTTGATGTAGCCCTGGTGTTCTAGCCTATGTCAATTGGTGGGACACAGCATAACAACATTTTGATGTAGCCTTGGTGTTGTAGCCTATGTCAATTGGTCTGACACAGAATAACAACATTTGATGTAGCCTTGATGTTCTAGTCTATGTCAATTGGCCTGACACAGCATAACAACATTTGATGTAGCCCCGGTGTTCTAGCCTATGTCAATTGGTCGGACACAGCATAACAACAATTTTGATGTAGCCTTGGTGTTCTAGCCCATGTCAATTGGCATGGCACAGCCCTAAGCCACGGCGGGCTGGTAGTGTGACCTGTGCCATAATCATCATCTCTGTGACTGGACAGGATCTGCGGCAGTGTGTCAATGCCAGACAGATCGCGTCTCGTTTCCGGCGCTGTGCAGCTTGGCAGTTATTGCCGTTAAAGGGGAGATGATCCGCAGGCCTGGTAAAATACATCCTAGGGAAAAAAAATTGCCAGGGACGAGGTGTGGGGAGTTGAGATGACGTGTGGTGGGGGAATGGTGGGCAGAGAGGACCCAAAGGGTAAATCTCGGATGTCTTGGAGAATCTCTTTAAGAGAGAGAGAGAGAGAGAGAGAGAGAGAGAGAGAGAGAGAGAGAGAGAGAGAGAGAGTCTCCACCTTATCAATGGTGGTGACCGATAAGTTCATGTTGTTTCTTTACATCCAGCCTTCGTCGAACCAGGAGCACGTATTAACAAAAAAAAAAATCGCAAAAGAAACAAACGGGGAAAGAGAGAGAGAGAGAGAGAGAGAGAGAGAGAGAGAGAGAGAGATTAACAACACACACACACACACACACACACACACACACACACACTCATACACGCACGTACGCATGCATGTTCAGATCTTTGTTTCTGATAGAGCACACTTTTCTGACCACTACTTTGAGATCAGAATGACTCTTAACAATTGCTTTAATGTTTACAACAAAGTCTCTACAGCAGTCTCCAGGAGACTTCTCTTTCATTTTCAGGTCATTTATTGCTGTGTGGATGACTAGAGCGTAATATTTCATAGGTTTTGTAGACTCACTTTCAGCCTTGAACAATCTTGGAAGCTCTTCTGTTACATACGCCTTTTTGGATGTTGCTCTGAAGCAGTACGAATTTCCCAACCTCTTGCTATCGATTTTGTTGGCTATGGAATCGTGTAGAAACAACACCCTAGGCAAGTCTGATTTTACGCTCTTTTCGGAAGCGCTGTTTAGGGGACGATAACAATGTCCCCAGCCTTGCAGCTTCGGCGTAAGACGCGCGTTTCTCGGTTTCAGTCTGCATTTGTGCGTTCCGGAACGACACATTTTTTTCCCCTGCTAAATTAAAGTATCTTTTTATCAGTTCAGTTTGCAACTGAATTGTGTCTACTAGCTTGATACGGTTTCATTCATTCAGTATCGATACGGTTCGTTCAAGGACATAATTCTACTTACGCGCGCGGGCTTGTTTCATTTTCTTCTTCTTCTTCTTTTTTTTTTTTGCCATCGCCCGATTGACTCTGTGTCAACTGTTTTTCCTTCTCGGGCCCCGTCCAAACAGTCGTTGCCGACCGGAAAAAAAAAAAAAAAAAAAAAAAGTTCCGTGTAGGAGAAGACCTCGTCCTTCTGTTCTGTATGGGTTGGTTGTTGTTTTTTTTCTCATCAGAGTGTTCTTGTAACCGTCTTACTCATTAGCGTTTTTTGCTTCTCGGCGCGTAGTCATTGTTGCTCAGAATCTTTTGCTAAATATCCGCAGCCTTTGAAACCTAGTTGGTTGACTGTCGCCGTGCCATATGGTGTTGTGTGTGTTTGTGGGTTGTGTGGTGTAATCCGTAGCGTATGGCAAAAAAGCATGTGAACATGCTGGCTGGTTTTTTCATTGTTTGTGGTGCATAAATTAAACTTTTTTTGTACTCGTTCATCTGTGGTTTCAATTCCGTCTCGTGATTTGTGTTTGCCTCTCTCTCCCTCTCCCTCTCTATCTCTCTCCCCCTCTCCGTCGCTTCCCCCTACCTCTTTCGAATTCTCCCTCCCTCCTCCCATCTCCCGATCTCTCTCGCTCACTCCCTTCTCCCCTCTCTCCGTCTCTCTCCTCCTATCCTCCCTCTCCCCTCCTCTCATCCTCTGCTCTCCTCTCCCTCTTCCATCTCGCCTATCCCCCCCCGCTCGTCCCTCTCTCCCCTCCCCCACGCCTCCTCTCTGCCTCGTCCCGCACACCCGCCCCGTCGCTCCTTCGCTCGCTCTCCTCCCTCGCCTCTCTCCTCCCTCTCCGCCTCTCCCCACCGTTCTCTCACCCCTCCCCTCGACCCCTCGCCACTCCGCCCCCCCCCTCGGCCCGCCCCCCCCCGCCCCCCCCCCTCTCTCTCTCTCTCTCTCCGCCGCCTCCGGCGGGGTCTTGCGGGGCTCTGCCACCTCCCTCCATACTCTCCACCACCGTCTCGTCTCCTCCTCCTTCTCAGTCTCTCCCCCTCCCCTCCCCTCCTCCACTCCCTCATCCTGTCTCCCTCCTCATCTCCATCCCTCTCTCCTCCTCTCTCTTTTTCTTATATCCCTCTGTCCCTTCTTCCCCCGCGGGTCCCTCGTTTCACCCTCTTCTTTGTTTTGATCTATCAAATTGTCTGTCTGTCTCTGTCTCTGGTCTATCTATCTTTCCTACCATTCTGACTTCTCGTTCCTGTGGTTCCTGCCTGTCCATTATGCACTGTGAGGCCGGTCCTGTATGCATGTCCTCTATTCTCTTGTTTTCCTTGTTCTGTCATGTCCGCTCTGTCCTTCTGACTGTCTTGTCTGTCCGTCTGTCTCTTCCTCTCGTTACATGAAAACACAACAACACGAAACAGCTTTTGAGATACCTAGTTTTCATGCCTATTTGAAGAAAGACGGTGTTTTTTCTATGTCCTTGCTTAAATGAGGAAATTATATATATATATTATCTATATATAATAAAAGCAAAACTAACGTACACAAACAAACAAAAAATCCAAAAAGTCGACAAAGCAGACAAAAAAAAAAAACGCGCAAACCAAAACTTCTCGGACCAAAAACTATCTACATTAAAATCAATCATCTTTTTCCCATTAGTATTTCAATCTGTCCGTTGCATTGACAGTAAAAATCTAGCACGGGGCAATTTCCAGAGAATTTATGCCACAAATCATGGATGTTGTTTGTTTTTGTTTGTTGCCTGTTCACATCCTGTTTCTCCCCCTGCCCGTTGAGTTTCCTCTCTTGAAGAAAACCCCCTGCCCGTTGATTTGTTTTGAGACCCATGGCTTGGTTTTCTAATCTTTTCTTTTTTTCCTGAAGCGTTTTCCCCTCTGTGCGTTTGTCTTGGTGTGTGTTGTGTGTGTGTGTGTGCGCGCGGAGCGCGCATTTGTCTTTGTGTGTGTGGTGTGTGTGTGTGGTGTGTGTGTGTGTGATTTTTCATGAATGGATCTAAGATTGGTTCGTTCCTTCCAGTGTTTCCAGTTTTGGCGATCTCTCTCTCTCTTCTCTCTGACCTCTCTCTCTCTCTCGCTCGTTTGCCACGCGGGCGAGTTTATCACGTGACCTACGCGCCAAACCCTTCTTCACAAAACCCTCTCAAAGCCTCTTGAGTCCAAATAATACCTCGTAAATTAACAAGTCTATCTTATTTTTTGCCCCTCTCTCAATCCCCTCTCTCTCCCCTCTCCTCCCCTCCCTCTGTCTGTCTGTCTATCTGCTCTGTCTCTCTGTGTGTGTCTTTTGTCTGCCTTCCGTTCGAATCTGTCTGTGCCTCGTCTGTCCGTCTGTCTTCTATCTTCCTCTGTCTCTGTCCTCTCGTCTCTCCCCTCTCTCTCTCTCTCTCTCCTCTCTCTCCTCTCTCTCTCCGCTCTCCTTCTCCCGTCGATCTCCTCTCTCTCCTCCTCCCTCTCTCTCTCTCTCCTCTCTCTCTCTCTTCCCTTTTTCACTTCTCATCTGTCTGGTCTGTCGGTTGGTCTGTCCTGTCTACCTCTCTGCTCTCTTCCCCTCCTTCCAGTTCCCTGTCCTTGGTCTGTCTGTCTCTGTCTCTGATCTCTGCTCCTGGTTCCCCCCCCTTTCTGTCCCTCTCTCTGTCGGTTATCTCTCTGTCTCGGTCTCGGTCTCTTCTCTCTGTCTCTGTCTCTCCTCTCTCTGTATTTGTTTTTCTCTCATTCCCTCCCCCTCCCCCACCCCTCTCCCACCTGCTGAGTGTCTTCCGCCCTCCTGGTTTCTCTTTTCTATCCCCACCCTGCATGTTTTTCCCATTATTGGAAGCTTAAAATGCAGTAAATCAATTGACAGTGGAGGCTTGACTCTCTCTCTCTCTCTGGAAGAAAGAAACAAAGCTTGCTTTAGAAGGAAACGTGAAGGAAGACAGATGAGGGATGGCACACATACGATGATAGGTCAATGTCGTTTTGATCATTCATGCGAAGATGCGTCCATTTTCTCGACACGCTAACCCAACTTTTTGGTGT
>JADBJO010003696.1:162500-165000 GCA_016801955.1 Conus betulinus | reverse complement strand
GTTTGCTATCGCAACCTGCATATATTGGTGTTGCTAGCCTACAGAGTGCTCAGTGTTGCTAACCTATAGCGTTTGGTGTTGCTAGCCTACAGAGGCTTTGGTGTTGCTAGTTTACAGAGTGTTTGGTGTTGCTAGCCTACAGAGACTGTGGTGTTGCTAACCTACGGAGTGTTTGGTGTCGCTAGCCTACAGTCTTTGGTGTAGCTAACCTACAGAGTGTTTGGTGTCGCTAACCTACAGAGTGTTTGGTGTCGCTAACCTACAGAGTGTTTGGTGTAGCTAACCTACAGAGTGTTTGGTGTCGCTAGTCTACAGAGTGTTTGGTGTCGCTAACCTACAGAGTGTTTGGTGTCGCAATCCTGCAGAGTGTTTGGTGTCGCTAACCCTACAGAGTGTTTGGTGTCGCAATCCTACAGAGTGTTTGTGTCGCAATCCTACAGAGTGTTTGGTGTCGCTAACCTACAGAGTGTTTGGTGTCGCTAACCTACAGAGTGTTTGGTGTTGCTAACCTACAGAGTGTTTGGTGTCGCTAACCTACAGAGTGTTTGGTGTCGCTAACCTACAGAGTGTTTTGGTGTTGCTAACCCTACAGAGTGTTTGGTGTCGCAATCCTACAGAGTGTTGGTGTGTTGCTACCTACAGAGTGTTTGGTGTCACTAACCTACAGAGTGTTTGGTGTCACTAACCTACAGAGTGTTTGGTGTCACTAACCTACAGAGTGTTTGGTGTCACTAACCTACAGAGTGTTTGGTGTCGCTTGTCTACAGAACCTTTTCCACTGTGTCTTCTCTCAGTCTCTGTTTATGCCAGTCAGTCAGTCAGTGTGTCTGTCAGTCAGTCAGTCTGTCTGTCTGTCTGTCTGTCTGTCTGTCTGCCTGTCTGCCTGCATGTCTGTCTGTCTGCCTGCATGTCTGTCTGTCAGTCAGTCTGTCCGTCTGTCTGTCCGTCTGCCTGCCTGTCTGTCTGTCTGTCTGTCTGTCTGTCTGTCTGTCTGCCTGCCAGTCAGTCTGTCTGTCTGCCTGCATGTATGCCTGCACATCTGTCTGTCTGTCAGTCAGTCTGTCCTGCTGTCTCTCCCCCAGTGCGTTGTTGTCTGTGTGTGTCATCACCGCCCCTCTTGGTGCCCAGTGCTGCCCAGTGTGGTCAGGCTGTCCTCGCAGCCCAAGTTCCTGGACTTCAGACACCTCGTTCCTGGCACCCTTGTCAAGCTGCAGTGCTCGGCCTTCTCCACGCTGCCTCTGGAGGTACTTGCTGCCAACGTCCCCTGTGTCTGTCTGTCTGTGTGTCTGTCTGTCTCTGTCTGTGTCTCTGTCTGTTAGTCTATCAGTCTGTCTCTCTCTGTCTGTCTGTCTGTCTGTATTTGTTTGTCTGTCTGTGTTTGTCTGTATGTCCGTCTATTTGTCTGTCTGTCTGTCTGTCTGTCTCTCTCCCTCCCTCTGTGTGTGTGTGTGTGTGTGTGTGTGTGTGTGTGTGTGTGTGTGTGAGAGAGAGAGAGAGAGAGAGAGAGAGTGAGAGGAGAGAGAGAGAGAGAGAGAGAGTCAGTGTGTGTGTGTGTGTGTGTGTGTGTGTGTGTGTGTGTGTGTGTGTGTGTGTGTTCAATGATCAAAGATGGATTATAGATTAAACAATAGTTATACTCCATGATTTTTCTCATGCCACTGTAAAGACAGCAGTCGTGGAAATGAAAGTCTTATTCGTCACTGCAGCCACTTTGTGCAAGATGAAAACCTGAAAATTATTTGTGCTATACGACTTCCAATTTGCATGTTTCCAGCAATCTTTTTTTTTTTTTTTTTTAAACATAGTCATTTAGTCACACCATACCATACCAGTTTGTCTAGCGATTCATTGGTTTGAGCAGATGTTCCTTTACATTTTACAGTCTTGAAAGTCCCATACCATTGTGCAATTTTTCTTTATTCTTTACCACTCTTGAAACATGTATCTCAAGTGTGCATGTTGCTGACTTTTGTATGTCGTGAACACTGTCGCTAATGTAACAAATATGAAAAAAAAAGGCAATAAAACTATTAACACACACGCGCACCGACACACACTCGCAGACACAGTCACAGACACACACACACACACACACACACACACGCACGCACGCACGCACGCACACACACACGCACACACACACACACACACACACACACACACACACACACACACGAATGCTTCCAGTTTGCAGAGATAACTTTAATTACTGTCGTAGCAGATTTCACTGGGTCATTGAAAGACCAACTGTACTGCTTCTCAGTTCGGAAGTGAGGTGACGCTCGCGGAAATGTATGATTGTCATGATTATGATTGTGATTGTTGCTCTTGCTCTTGCTATTGCTATGTTTCATAGATTCTATATTTATATCTTTCCCAGGATCTGTATCCTGCTTCTTCTTGTCTTTGATCTTCCCGTCCTCCCCCTTCCCCTTCTTTCCCTCTCTTCTCTCACCACCAACACCATCATCATCATCATCATCATTACTATCATCATCAT
>JADBJO010003696.1:145000-152500 GCA_016801955.1 Conus betulinus | reverse complement strand
ACCTGAGCAAGGATTTCCAGTCGGAGGATGACTCCCCTGGAGCCGAAGACGAGTGCCTGGACACTGACCCGCCTTTCGCGGATGAGGGTCTGATTGAGGTCTGCCTAGAGACGGCGTCCTCCTCGTCCAAAGTCGTCGCACACGCCGCGGCATCGACGTCATCTACAGCTTCAAGGTGCGCCGCCACACCCTTCTCTGTAGAGTACAGGAAACCAGGTTCTGCTCTTCCAGCGCTGACCTGAAACAGGAACACCCAGAACACCAGGGCTTGCCCGCCAACCCCTGCTGATGCCTGGGATGAAGAGCGGAGAGTTGCAGCTGTCTGCAGCGACCGTCTCAGCTCCGGCTGTGGACAATGTGCAGAAACTGCCTGCGTCTGGAACAGTGGAACCCCCCCGTGGAAAACAGACCGGCGTGTTCTCCACAAACACCAGTTCCTCGTGGAGAGAATGGCCAGGTCTGTTGTTCAGGGAAGCCGGAACCCCCAGTGGGAAGCAGACAGTTTTCCGCCTCAGGAGAAATTCCAGTAGCATGTAAGAACAAAGACAGCGATTCTGCTCTGTCTAAATGACACATGGGGAATTTGGTGACGCAACAATAGAAACTTTTCTTGGGGTCAGCCGTACGAATAAGATGCATACAATGAATACGATCACTTCTCCAAAACTCCTTTCATTGTATTCATGAGTTACCGAATCCTAACGTCCCCTTTCTCGAAGCTGCGCCTTGGGGAGATTTTCGTATCATATCTTGGCTTGTCTTACAGCTCGTCTGTCTACCATGCCAAATTGCCATTTGTTTGCATCAGCTTCAGCCTTCTGTTTTCAAAGCAATTTGTATCTTAATCTGGCACCCTTGACGATCTGCTGTTTGTTAATATATACGAAAAGTATTGAAATAAAGGAAGGTACAAGAGGGATGTCCACTATTGTAATCGCATGTGAGCGATGTCACGTGAATAGCTGAAAAGTGATCTTGATTCGCCTCGATCTTCTACATCAAGACCAGAGTGAGCTAATTAGTTACAGTAGCTTCTACATTGAGTCTGAAAATGTTGACAAAACAGTTATCCTAATCTGCACAATTTTCCACAGACAGAATCTGCTTGTCCTACCAGCATCAAGACCAGAATAGCTGACTGAAAAGTTAGCCTTTGGTTCCAAAACCTGCATCAAGACTAGAGCAACGGACCCAGAAGCCAGATCAATTTACCATTTTACCAGAAAAATATAATTTAAAGACCCTCAAACACAGTGCTTCAGTGTAATGGAATATAATGGAATATTTCAATTAAAAAATCGATTAGTCAGCTGTTTCCCATCCAGTTACACCTACGCCAATCAAACGCACATTTTTTTTTAAATGAAAAGCTTGCTCTGTTTCAGCCTTCATACCCTCAAAAGCACTGTTAATAACAACTGTGATAAATGCGTTGGTGTCAGAAGAAAGCTAGTAAACAGTCACATTTATAATACAAAAATTGTCTGCTAAGTGTGTGTGACAAAATTTTGCCGATGGTCAAGTTAGAAAATAATCGCCAATAAGAGATAAGATCACGTCATATAACATATAATAAAAAAAAAAAGAAACAACCAAGCAATCAGAACCCCCCCCCCCCCCCCCCAAAAAAAAAAAAAAAAAAAAGATGGAGCAAGAAAAACAAATCAAAATGTCACCTAGCGTCAATTTTGTTACCTTAATTGATGATTCTGGGATAAAAGTGAACAAAGAATCTTTAAAAGAATCCGAAGTGTATCTGGTTTTAGAGGGCATGAAATAATTCATTTATAAATTTCTATGACTGCGTCTGTGTTCGAGTTTTTCGACGCAAATTCTGCAAGAACCTTATGCTAGGTACTTAGAGGCCATTTGGGGGTAGGGTTTACAACTCAACAGGTGACAGATCAATGTTACTGGCCAGGGATAGGAGAGGATAGCCAGCGCTATGTCGATTCCTGCCCCCTGTGTGAACACCTGTCACCCAGTCAAAGGGCCCAGTAATCCCCGGTCCCTCCTGATAAGCCAGTCACTGGCCAGTAGGAGGCAAATGCCACATTCCGAGGCTCCACCGACGCTGTCTTGGTGAGTCGGCAGCTATTACCAGATCTATAAGGAACCAGGATCGGTGTTGGTTGTGAATTAGAAGTTTCTGTCGAGAGACAATTTTTTCGGGGAGGGGTGGGGGGGGGGGGGGGGGGGCTATGTGACGTGACAATTGCCAGCCGCACCTACTTCCACAACCCCCCTCCTCCCCTTTTTCTCCCCTCCCCCTCCCTCTTTCTCTCTTTGTCTTACAAATGGCAATTAAGATTACTAATCAACGTTACTTTTCAACCTCTGTCTGCACCCCTCAACCCCCACCCCTCCTCTGTGTACTGAAACAGTGATAGCCGAAGCAATGCAACAGAGACTTCTGACAAAAAGGTACGAATGAGCCATCACATCTCCACGCCTATCTTCCCTTCCCTTGATTCCCGTATCTAATCGTGAACTGGGATTGAGGCGAGGCAGCACAGCTTCAGAGAAGTCATGCTTCCTTTCTCCCCCCCCCCCCCCTCCCATCCTTCCTACCTTAGTCCCAAGAAAGATGGCAAGTGGCTCACAGATGGCCACTTGTACACGTGTCTCACACACGCAGGCCGTGCAGCTTAAGGGCTCAACATGCCGCCAGCATCTAAGAGAGAGTGTTCTCAAATCTTCTGCTCATTCCTTACACGGCAGGTGGTGGGGGATGACTATCCCAGTCCAGGTCACACCCCCTCTGATTACTAACACCCCCTGCCCGTCTTTTCTATGGCGACGTTACTAGTTGTCATGTTTCTCTGACAGCCTGTCAATCAGACAGGCATCAGAGACCAGACGCGTGGTTTAGCGCACAAAAAGGGAAACCAAGTCTCCTCATTTCTATGCTCCATAGGTGGCCGTAAGACTGGTCACAACAGTGATCCAACAAAGAAAAAAAACAGGTAGATAGAGGAATGCACATCTCTCCTACTCTGAGATCCTTAGTAAGGTTTCATATAATCAACCCAGAAGAACTATTCTGGGTCCCTGGGTCTGTCTGGTACTGGCCCAAATAGATCAGCCTGCCTATAGAGAAGTTGGACCAGTCATTTACAAGTAGAGAGAGATCCACACTCCTCTCCAAACATTAGATAAACTCTGATATTCCCACTCATCAACGATTTCCACTCTCTTAATGATGGAATGACGTAGGGGAAACGTCAGCCCTGCACAAAGACTGATTTGACCGAAATTGATTTGTTATATTTCACCCTGGTATAAACAAGTAAAGCTGATGTGTGAAAGAACTTGTGTCAGTTCTTTGTTGTTCATATAATATTCAATGTTTAAACTCATCTCTAATTCTGACACTCGGAGCTACAAGCAGTCACAAGCCTAAGGAGAACAATTCTTGAGCCACTTTTGAGTATTTGTGTGTGTGTGTGTGTGTGTGTGTGTGTCCCAACCTCTGCTCCACCTCAGAGGCAGTGCACCCACGCCGCTCATTCCGACACCCCGTCCACAGCCACAGCCCGGTCGACCCCTGCCGCAGGCCCGGCACCAGCAGACCACAGGGAGCAGTCAATGTCAAGTCGTCAAGAGACAACCCACCGGAGGAGACACTGCACTTTTGCCGAGTCACTTCGGTGGTGTTCAGTGGCGCCTGTTCTGATCTAACATACGCAGGACACCACCTACTAGCCCCCTATTGACGACAATAATTGCTTAGTCGCGGAGCCGGCGTGAGTGAGCTCTCCCTCCGGAGGGCGCCACCACATCCGTCCAACGACAGCCCCCATGGACTCGCCGATACCGGTGACCCCGACGGAAACCAAACCAAAGCCACAGACGTGGAGAGGACATCGAAACTGAGGTCACCATGAGAGCAGGGCATGAAGGGCCCACAGAATTTGAGACTTTTTTTTTTTTTTTTTTTTTTTTTTAATGCTGATCAATGAGAATGAAGATGATTAAGATGATGCTACGGATTTCCATTTTGGTCTGAGACTACATGGCAGGGCTGTTCTCTACGCTTCCTTTCATAAGATATCCCGGCATCAACCAGGCCTGAGAGATACAGACACCTGTAGTGTGATCAGGAAATTTGAGCAACACTCTCAGAAACGCATCCATTAAGAGGATGAAACTCGACTGTGTGGTCCCAGTCTTCCCAAGTGAGTCCGCAGCAAACTCAACTCTGGGTAGAGCCAGTCGGGGCAGAAAAAAAACACATTACTTCTGATGGGATTGGAACCCACGACCTCCCAGCCGGGAGTCCCGCGACGCAAACCACTTCGCCACAGCGGCTGGTTTGGGTATTTTCAACAGTCCTGCGAAAAATGAAAATATCTTTCGATAACTAGTACTAAAAGTTGCTCCTTCCATTACTAGCAAGAGGAAGGGAGCTGGTCTAGTACTGAACGTCTAATACGTGAACTACTACACCTGTCCCTATCCACCCCAAATTTTCGCCACAAGGTGTCATTTGATTCATTATCAATTCAATATGATTTTTGGCTCAAAAGTTTTACTACAACTGAAAATGCTCACATGGTTTGCATAGTGGTTTTAGTGCAATATCCTAAATGTGGCGTGTGGCTTGTGGCGACGCTGACGGAGAGACAGACGATACACAGTCAAGGGCGGACAAATGCAAATATTTCCGGCTTCAGACGCCTTATGTCTGGAAATGTCAGTGAAGAGTGATGCCGATTTGTTGATGTACAATCCTTTCCTTTTACTGTGTCGAAGATTTTTTTTCTTTCCGTCGAGATCGGAAAGGAACAATCAGGAGAGAGAGAGAGAGAGAGAGAGAGAGAGAGAGAGGGGGGGGGGGGGGTGGGGGGGAGGAGGGGACTGGCAGAGGAAGGCGTGGAAGGGACTGGGGGGGGGGGGTACACTCTTTTTTCGGTGACTGCGGATTTGTATGAAACAGATGGTGGGTGTGAGGATGTGGGGGTGGGGGTGGGGGCGGGGTGCACGCGAAGTGCGCTTGCGTGAGTGTGTTTGCGTGGGTTCTTTGCTTAACTTTGTCCGATTAATACACACTTTCGCAAACACACATATACACGCGCTTAAGCAAGTACACAAACACACAAACACACACACACACACACACACACACACACACACGCACACGCACGCACGCACACACACACACACACACACACACACACACACACACGCACGTCATGAACATCAGCGCCAAATCCGTCGCACAGAGACGGCCCTGACTGGAACACGCCAATCTGACAGCAGGATCTAGTCTCCTGTCCGTGCGGACTCTTGTCTTCCGCTCCACATGGTCTAGCTGCCCGTTGAAAGGCCGGTCATCCTCGTCGACGTCAATGCCACACACTGCATTCACTCCCTTGATTTCCCAGCCGGGAGTTAAGAGGCTGCAGATCTTTCGTGATGCCTACTGTCCATCTTCACAGAGGCTTACCGTTTCTGCAAGTCTGCATGTGCTTAAGACCAGCTTAGAGAAGGTCATCTTTGGCACAGAGAGGGATGTTAGATAAAGCTTCTGGTTTCATATCCCAGTCCGCTGAGAGTGTTGTGGCATCGGGGATGATAGTCAACGTAAGAGGCTGATTGATTTCTGGTTGAAAAGATCTCTCGCTCTGCTAGGATGAGTCGCAATATCAGAAGTTTTGATCTCGTCAAAACTGGTGCATTTGTGGCTGCTTTTTTTTTTTTTTTTAACCCGCTCCATTGGATAAACACGCCAATGTTTTGACAGGTCGTCTCTCAGAAAGGCGGTGGCATTCGTGGGAAGTTGTTCTTCCGGAAATAGATGTCAAAGATGATGCGTGGCTGTACTCGACATTCCAGTCTATGTTAGCGCGTTATTGAATGGTTCAGAAAAAAAAAAAAAAAAAAAAAAAAAAAAAAAAAACCATACTGAGTTTTAAGATAAGCAATATTCTTCTTCAACCAGCCGCCGTGGCGAAGTGGTTAGCGTCGCGGACCGTGGCTCCCGGCTGGGAGGTCGTGGGTTCCAATCCCATCAGAGTCATGTGGGTTTTTTCTCCCGACCGGCTCCTACCCAGAGTTGAGTTTGCTGCGGACTCAGCTGGGAAGACTGGGACCACGCAGTCGAGTTTCATCCACTTAATGGATGTGTTTCTGAGAGTGTTGCTCAAATTTCCTGACCAACACACTACAGGTGTCTGTATCTCTCGGGCCTGGTTGACGCCGGGGATATATTATGAAAGGAAAGCGTAGAGTACAGCCCTGTCATGTAGTCTCAGACCGAAATGGAAATCCGTAGCATCATCTTAATCATCGTCATCCTCTTTCTCATCGATCAGCATAAAAAAAGTCTCAAATTCTGTGGCCCTTCATGCCCTGCTCTCATGGTGACCTCAGTTTCGATGTCCTCTCCACGTCTGTGGCTTTGGTTTGGCTTCGTCGGGGTCACCGGTATCGGCGAGTCCATGGGGGCTGTCGTTGGACGGGACGTGGTGGTGCCCACCGGAGGGAGAGCTCACTCACGCCGACTCCGCGATAAGAAATTATTGTCGTCAGTAGGGGGCTCAGTAGGTGTTGTCCTGCGTATGTTAGATCAAAAAAAAAAAAAAAAAAATTCTTCAAATATCCAAACTTGAATAAAAATATAATGATACCGCATATGTACATTTGCCAGTCAGGAACAAGGTGATTCCTCGTTAAACTTGTCAAAAATCTCCTTTTTTTTTTTATGCCAGCTAAAGCCAGTGACAGCAAGTCTCAGTTTCGATTTCATCAACGAGGTATCATTGCGCGCGGACTTATCCAAATATGGGCTACACTGAATCCGCAATGCTTCGAGGCCACACTGCACATGATTTAAAGCTGATGGATGAATGACTTAATGACTAAGTTGAGAAAATGTAAGGAAACGGTCTTGTGGCTACGACTTAGCAAATGTTTGATCCACGCACTAGCCCCTGGTTAGACCTGTCCCCACGAGACAGCAAATGGTTTGCTAGCAGAATCTTCAGTTTTTATTTTTTTTAACAAAAACACACTAATAGATACTACACACATATTCAGAAAGTTTAGAATATGGGGGAATATCCGCCGTTGATCAACTGAACTGATAAGCGAGGCAGAATACGGCTTTGTAAACAAATCTAATACCAATAAAAACTATAGATCTTGGGATACACAGGGCAGCTCCGAATAACTTAAAAAGATATCTAACGAAGTAGATGAAATGCGCATAGTACTAGTGGCTCAGTACTGTATTTTTCTTCTATTAATGAATAAAAAAGAACGAGCGCATAATAGTTTTACCAAGTGACAGTAGAGATTCCATGATATTGACTGACAACTGTTGTGTGAGGAAAATACATGAAATACATATTTTCAAAGCAAAAAGAAATGAAATCAAACAAGCCTAACCCACAGAATCCTGGCTTGAATGTTGTAATGAAAGAAATGGTAACTGTGCGAATAGCAACTTGTGTCGTTTATGTTCAAACAAAAAGGATGGTACACATGTTAAACTTG
>JADBJO010003696.1:132500-142500 GCA_016801955.1 Conus betulinus | reverse complement strand
ACAACCACGACAAAAACTACCACCACAACCACCACCACCACCACCACAACAACAACAAAAAGCACATATACTAATCAACAATGTTTCACTGAAGTGGCCCTAACATTGTGGAGAGAGATAGCGCGAGGGGGGGGGGGGGGGGGGAGAGAGAGAGAGAGAGAGAGAGAGAGAGAGAGAGAGAGAGAGAGAGAGAGAGAGAGAGAGAGATGATGGGCCCGTTGTGGGGAAGAGGAAGTTCATGACCTGGTAAAGCAGAAAAAAACAAACAAACAAACATAGGAGATGATTGAAAGAAAATAAAACAGACTGCTACGGCACACGTGAGTCATCGGGGCCCCGTTAAGTAGTGATTTTTAAAAACAACTTTTCTTTCTATATACTTTTTTTTTTTCTTTTTTTTTTTGTTTTGTTTTGTTTGTATGTTTTCTGCACAGGAAGTTATTAGCTTTCGTTTCCAGGCAAACAGATTTCTTTTCCTTTCTGATCACATGCTATATTGCTCCATACACTGATATGTTTATAAACAGTTATTTCTCTCTCTCTCTCTCTCTCTCTCTCTCTCTCTCTCTCTCTCTCTCTCTCTCTCTCTCACACACACACACACACACACACACACACACACACACACACACACACACACACACACGCATACACGCATGCACGCGCGTGCACACACACACACACACACACACACACACACACACACACACACACGCATGCATACACGCACACACGCACACACAAACGCACAAACACCCACCCACCCACCCACACACACACATTATTCATTGTGATCATCATTGTTTCAATTATTATTATGTTATTGTTGTTACTGTGATGATGATGATGTTGTTGATCTCTCTCTCTCTCTCTCTCTCTCTCTCTCTGTCTCTCTCTCTCTCTCTCTCTCTCTCTCTCTCTCTCTCTCTCTCTCTCTCTCTCTCTCTCTCATACGTGCACACACATTATTTATATATAATCATGAGTGGCTGAGTGCGTACTTTATTTGCACTACCACCAAAAAGAGAAAGATGAAACTCCCATTTTGGTGTTACACGCATGTTTTATTGTTTGTAAGTAATTTCAATTTCCAGTGCCACGTTTGTAACTATAAATATGTATGTCTTAACTTTTAGGGCAGTGGTCACAAATGTAATTTCTCTTGTAACGAGAGATAATAAAGTTTTCTGAATCTGAATCTGAATGATTTTTATTTTGCACATATGTACCTTCTACACAGACCAAACTTTGCAAAGGTACTGTTTTACTTAGCACGTCTATAGACAAGAGACGCACAACAAGCGAACAAAATCTTAAAAGAGGTGGTGGAGGAGGAGGAGGAGGACGAGGATGACGAGGAAGAGGAGGAAGAGGATGACGATGGGGAGGAGGAGGAAGACACGGAGAAGGAGAATGAATGGATGCTTGAATGGACTGTTTTCAGATACCATATTTACGCCAAATCCCTTAAACTGTGATTTTTCTTTGATGCATGGTTTTGAAAGACGGGAAAAAAGATGTGGGGATGGGTCGGTGTGTAGATTGGGAGACGAAAGGTGTGTCTGTGTGCGTGTGTGTGTGTGTGTGGTGTGTGTGGGGGGGGGGGGGGGGGGGGGGGGGGGGGGGGGAGGGGGGTGGGTGTATGGGGTGTAGGGGTGAGTGGGGGAGGGGAAGGGGGGGGGGGAGGCATTATTGGAAGTTAAGAGACACTGGAAAGGTTTCATCGTGGACGTCCCGTGAGATCCATTCTGAGCGCAACGTCCATTTTCATGCGTCCATTAAAACCCAAGACACTAATTCCCCGTGTCAACTCCATGAGTCCGAAGATATCTTTATAACTCCCTATGGGCCGCTAGCTAGGCTATAAAACGTAATGGAGCGGGGCGTGCTGGAGCCGGATTTCATTGACGTCACACGACCCATTAATGGGCCCCTTAGGCTAACAGCTGACCGTAGGCGAACGGCGATGCACATTGCCTTGTGGACGTGGCCTGCTCGTTCTTGCTCTCTGCTGCTGCGCGCATGGCACGTGCTGTCCGTCACAGAGCCAGTCCCAGCTAGCACGAGCCTTCGGCTAAATTCCCACGCATGGGAAGATGCTGTTTTCTGTGGTTATAGGCATGCAGGCTCTCTCTCTCTCTCTCTCTCTCTCTCTCTCTCTCTCTGTGTCCGTCCGTCTGTCTGTCTGTCTGTCTGTTTGTCTGTCTGTTTGTCTGTCTCCTTTTCTGTCTCTCTCATTCTTTCTCTCGTAGTAACCAGGGATAGAGCAGACAGAGGCACTGAGACAGTTCTCACTGAACGTGAGTAAATCAAACGATACTGTGGAAGGCAGTTATTCTTCAGGTGGCGGAGGGCGCATTGCGGTGTGTCATTACTGAAAAGCTATTTTATTTTCAGATGTCCTTTCTCTGTGCTGTATTCCGTACTTAGTGCATTAATTGCCAAAAAATATATTTGCGACAAATCTAAAAAAAAGCCAGAACCCCCCCCCCCCCCCCCCCCCTTCCCCCCCCCCCCCCTGCACACACACAAAATGCTTTATTTGAGGCTTTTGTAAGGATACAGTGCTGGTATCAGCATAAGAAGCTGTGAATTGGCAGCCACACCATCCTCTACAGCCACTATCATCCCCATCCCCCACCCCTACTCCCCCCCTTCTTCTTCTCTCACATCTTTATTTCTCTTTTCCTTTGTCTCACAAATGGCAGTCAAGGTTAGTAATCCACATCAATTCTCTGTCTCTCTCAGGCCCCTCCCCACAGTTTGCGAAGAGTTCTCTTTTAAGTTAGCTGACCTGTCTTAGTCACCTGCTCTGAAAGGAAAGGTTTCCACTTTGCACAAAGACACTGACTCCTCTCTCCACCACTCACTACTACCTCCCCCCCCCCCCCCCCCCCCATTTCTGCTCATAACCTCCTTTCTACACACGTGCAAGCCAGGGAGATTTATCAATCAGCATGAAGGCGAAAAACATATCGCCAACGTGTGCAAGATGGTGTTCTCGAATCTTCTACACAATACCTCACACTGTAGGTGGTGGTGGAGCCCCCCCCCCCCCCCCCCCCCCCCCTCTTTGTCTATAGTGACACGAATCAGACAGGAACCGGAATCTGTATGGATAGCTTAGCCCACAAAAAGGTGAATGCGAATCTCCTCACTCACTGTTCTACCAGAGACTGCAAGACTGATCACCCCCAGTATAGCCACAAAGACAACGAGTGTAAATCAGAGAAGGGAATGATCATTTCCATATCATCTGAATGTCCTGCATACTAAGGTTTCACTGAATCATCCCAGAAAAAAACAACAACAACAACAAACAAAACCTGTAAGTTGAAGCTATGTTTACATTTTTGAGGCTGTGCATTGCTTGTATGTATGCCGTGTGTGTTAACAGTACAACTTTATACCAATACTTGGTGACATCTATCAAGATGATGAATGAGTATTCTATTGCAATAGTTTGTTTGCCACAACTTGGTAAAACTGTTAAGATGACTGATTAGCATTCTTTGTTAACAATATGACTTTTTCCACGTATTTAGTACTATCTGTTAAGATGATCACTGAACGTTACCTTCTGACAGGGAAAACAGAATGCCTATACTGGGTGAAAACTGTTAAGCTGATTTGTGAATATTGTCTATTGTCATAATGCTTTGTAGTAGGTGACTGTAAGTTTAATCGACATGTTTACTTGGGCCAAGTTTATTCCATGTTACTTCAACTGAATTTATAACAAAAACTGAAGAGTTGTTTGACTTCCATTGTTTAGCATTATACTACTATCTCTCTTCACCCTTTACTCAAATTCAGCAACTAGAGAGAGATCAACACTCCTCTACAACATCAGATAAATTCCAAGTGGACTCCAACTCAATTCCTCCAGAACTTTCCCTTTCGTAATGACGAGAAAAGTACAATAAAAAGTCATATGGAATGGAATTCGTTAAAATGATTGGAATATTTCAACCTTATATAAACAAGTAAAGTTGATGTGTGAAAGTACGTTCAACTTGTGTCAGGTCTTTCTGTTCATTCAGTATTGAATGTTTTAACTTATCTGTAAATTCTGCCTTTTGGAGCAATGAACACTTTTAAGTGTACAATCCTAAGGACAATTATTACTGAGCCACTCTTGAGTATTTTAAACAGTCGCGAGAAAAATAAAAGTTTTCTTTCGATGACTGGTGCTGGAAAGTTGCTCCTTCTATAACAAGTAAGAGAGAGGGTGGAGGTGAAATGTTGTAACTCTAATAGAGAAAACCGTGTAAGTCCTTCCCCTAGGGAACATACCAACCCACTCCCAACTCTCGTCACAGGGGCCCAGACACGTTTGCGGCATTTTCCCCATCATCCTTTTGGTTACTGTACAACGAAGAGATATAGCCACGAGATCTTTTTGTGCAGTCGTGGCAATCTCAGTCTCCATTACTTCCTCATTACGCATTCCCATGTCAAACTCGTGTCAAAATCATCTATGTGCACAGGCACGTAGGGACTGCGGTTGGCAGGATGTGGTGGTGATCTGATGCAACGCAAAATGAAACAATGCTACAAATGCCTTGAAAATGTCACATTTGGCAGATTTTTACATCATTTTTTTATGAACAGCGTAACAATTTTTACATTGTATGCACGAACAATGAAACGAATGCTGCATTTTTCATCCACACTGTTGTTTCTATAGGTTTTAGCGATTGACAGCCATTGAACCCAATGGAACATTGAGACTTACATCACAGGAAAAGTTTCACGTCAGCAGGTCCAACGACAGTCTCTATCACCCTGTTTTATAGAACTGAAGAGTAAAAGAAAGGGGGGAAAGCCACTTTGGGTGGACAGCTGCAAAACCAAAAATATTAGCTGCATCAAAATCTTCTGGAAAAAAAAATCAGACATCACCATTCTAAAGGAATTATGAACTTACAATATTCGGTTACAAAGTTTTTGTGAAGCGACTTGACAGCAAAATGTAAAAGGGAGTTATTCAGTGTACGTTAAAGTGCATCCCAAGAATTCAAATATATGGAAATGATAATAATCTTGTAACCTAAGAACAACAATAGATTTTAACTTCACTACTTCGTTGGATTCAGTTATTAGCTATCGATAAAAGTTAAAGAAAGCAACAGTCTCCATGGAAAAAAAAAAAAACGGTAAGAATAATTATGTTGTTCGGTATACAACGTTTCATGTCACAATGCAGCAAAGTTCTCGAAAAATATGATAGTGCAGCAGTCTGGACGAAATATGTAGCAATTGTTGAATTGTTGTCCTTGGTGTCGTTTGTCCAACTCCTGCATTATTATGTGTTACGTCCATACCCCTGCAAAGTTAACTTTTCGTCCCGACTCCTGCATTGTTACATTTTTCATTCAGACTCCTGCATTCATTTTTGTTTACGTGGCCTTTGACGTATGGTTATCGTTTGCGTTGTATTAATGGTCCATCTCCACAAGGCCAAAGTGACATAATAATTATTTTCACCAGCTGTGGTGGTGCAGCGGTCATCATTGCCAGTTTATACAGGGAGGTCGTGGTCTCGCGTTCAATTCATCTATGAGATATTTCGGCGGCTCGAGAAGGCTCCTGTCCACAGTTGAAAGTACTTACCAGTGAGGTTGGGAACCACATAGTTGAATTTCATCTTCCCTATTGGATCTTGTCTGTGTGTGCTGCCCAATTCCTTACCAGCACAGCAAGTGTCTGAATTTCACGGGCCTGGTTGATGCCGGGTTATACCATGAAGGGAAGGCAGAGTTCAGACCTTTTCCGTAGTC
The DNA here is from genome assembly GCA_016801955.1 of Conus betulinus. Lineage (NCBI taxonomy): Eukaryota > Metazoa > Mollusca > Gastropoda > Neogastropoda > Conidae > Conus > Conus betulinus. The sequence continues at coordinate 136,717 of JADBJO010003696.1, read as the reverse complement.
GCTGATTAGAATGGAACCTCGTGGCATCATCTGAATCATACTGATCATCACTGATCATTATAATGAAAACAGTCTTAATTTATATGTGTCCTCCATGCCCTGCTCTTGTGGCGATATTGTCCTTTCCACACTATGTTCATGATGAGATCGTGTCAACGTCATTAGTGTTTCTTAATGGTTCTGGGGATTGTCGTTGGATGGACGTAACGCTGCCCTTTCGAAGGGTGCGCTTGGAACACTTACCGCGCAATCATGCGCTTATTTTCGTCAGAAGGGGACTTAGCCGGAATAGCTCAGGGTAGAGCGCTGACTCGCAATCAGACGGGTTCGAATCTCCGCCGGGGCGTTTCGCGATTTTTCCCTGAATCAAACAGCGGTTCTACTTCCCAACAGTCCTTCGAATAGCAAAGTGGAGCCCATAACTCTTGGAAGGATGTGTATGGGTCCGCTTCGGAAGAGAAGTATGCCGTTGAAGAGGCACAGAAAAAAAAAAACAAAACAAACAAACAACAACAAAAGTAAGAAAGCGAGAAGTAAGGAAAGAAGGAAAACGATACTGAAGGATGAACAAACGACTGAAAGAAAACAGAGCGAGAGAGAGAGAGATTGTGTAAAGAAAGCGCTGTGAGCTCTAAGAAAGGGCGCAAGAAAGGAATTATTATTGAAAGAAAAAAACGTGGCCCTGCGAAATCAAAAAGCGGCTACTGAAGAAGCCCCTCTTGGAAGGATGTGTATGGGTCCGCTGAGAAGAAAGAAAAAAACAAAAAACAAACAACAAACAAAAAAAAAAGTAAGAAGAAAGAAAGAAAGAAAGAAAACATAAAGGAAACAGAAAGAAAACAGAGCGAAGAGAGAGAGAAAAAGGAAGAAAGAAAGCCAAAGACAAAACGGAAGCAAAAAAGAAGAAAGAAAGAAGAAAGAAAAACAAAGAAAGAAAAAAAAAAGAAAAAAAAGAAAGAAAGAAAGAAAGAAGAAAGAAAGAGGAAAATACAGAAAGAAAGCCAAAAAGAAGGAAGAAGAAGAAAAAAAGAAAGAAAGAAAGAAGAACATTTTTAAAAGAAAAAGAAAAAAAGAACAAAAAAAGAAAGAACAACAACAACAAAAACAACAACAAAAAACCACGAAAGAACGAAAAGAAAAAGAAAGAGAAAAAAAAAAAAAAAAAAAAAAAGGGGGGGGGGGGGGGGGGGGTGGGGGATGGAGGGGAAATAAAGTGATTAAATACCGCCAGAATCGATTGCGTGCAGCCTACGTGATTTGCATTGAAACGAGTGCCACTGACTACTCACACTAAGAGTGAGATCGTTTAACAACTCTGTGCATAAGAATCGATTTTTGTTGGGTCTCCTCTAACTGTGGTATAACGTGGAATGAAATAGCAGACAGTCTTGCAAAAGAAGGAGCAAATAGAAACGCTGAAAATTCATTTAAACAATCCCCTGGATTTGTCCTCTCGTGAATGATTTCAAATTATGGACAAATTTATACATGAGCAGAATTTTAGTTAAAAAAATGACCACTTTACCATCATACTTTACTACTGCTACTACTACTACTACTACTACTACTACTACTACTACTACTACTACCACTACCATTCCTACTATTTTTTAATGACTGCTTCTGCTGCTGCTCATAATGATGATGAGAGAAGGAGGGGGAGGAGAAGAGTATTGATAATAATAATGATAAACCTGGTGTTAATAAGCGACAATGATCGAATACTTATGCAGAAAGTGCGAAAAAAGACAGAAAAAGAAAAAAGAGAGTAAGCATATATTAACATGTTGATATACGATTAAGAGAAATATGTTATACCTACAAATAGAGGAATCATTATTCTGATATCTAATAAACAACGGAAATCCTGACATGATATCGAAAACAAAATAAATAAAAGAAGAATCGTTGCCGTAACACCTAACAAACAACCAAAACAAACCTTGTTTTACCATTTAACACACACAAACAAAAGAATCTTGTGTTTCACAAACAATCAAAGGAGGGCGTATCATCATGTCCAACAAACAAGAGAAACATTGTCTTAACATTTAACAAACAATTGTTACCTCAGAAACCCTTCTTAACATCCAAAAGAAACCCGTCTTAACACCCAATAGACGACAAAAAAGGGATCGTATTGAAGGTCTAAAAACCCAAAGCAATTGAAATCTTATCCGAGCATCTAACCAATAAACAAGCTGAAGAAACCTTGCCGTGGCATTTAACGCACAAATACAAAAGAAATCTTGTCTAAACATCTTGCTTAAAAAGCTTGCTTCAGCATGTAACAAACAAAAGAGACTAACATTTTGCTAAGAAAGCTTGCTTCAGCATGTAACAAACAAAAGCGACTTTGACCAAACATCTACTATCAAATCACGCCATGACTTAACACATACAAAACCAAACGAAAACCCATCTCAACATCCAAGAACAACAGCAACAAAAAAAACTATTCTCCAATGGCAAAGAAACGAAACAAACAAGAACGAACTTAGTCTTGCAATATACAAAACATCTAACACGTAACTAATAAAGTAAATAAACTAACTTCTGCCACACAGATAAAGTGTTGTAGCACGCCTGATAAAGAAAGAAAAGTGACCTTGTTGATGCAACCGGATTGGGTCCCAAATCCCATGTTGATATGAACTGGATGTGAAAACGACTTTGGACATCGTCTGCACTACTTTTAATATAACAAGTTTTCCCGCGTCATGTCTTTGGTTTACCGAATCGTTAATATTACCCTGGCATTCCGTGTGATCATTCTCTTGAGTCAGTATGGTTTACGAGAGAGGCAATAACTAGTCACATTCATTGTGATCTAGGAGGTCGACGAGATTTATGAGAAAATCGATCCATTCATTAGCCGGAGCAAAGGAACCGGGCTTACGGGCAGAGACTATACTACAGCTATATGATAACGGATACACTCGCTGACATCCCGGACAGGACTGAGGGAGGAGTGGCTAATTCCAGCTTTGATTCCAGACGCAGTACTCTTGGGTACTATCCACCATTAAGTCTTGTCAGTGACTGGTGTGTGTGTGTGGGGGGGGGGGGGGGGGGGGGGGGGGGGGGTACATATCAGATTCTGATCCTGCACACGCGAGGACTGGCGGGTCTGGATGATAGCATTGTTTGTGTGGAAGATGTTCGAGAGAATGGGTCTAACGTGGACAGTGAGCCAAAGTAAAGGCTGTAATACCTGTTGTTTTTGTACTGAGGTCGTATGTCCTTTATGTTCTTATTTACTCATCTGCTGAGGTAACAAAATATGCGCGTGAACGTCGAAAATAAACATCAATCTACCACCGAAACAATGCACCACTCTACTTTATGGATTTGGGCAAAAGAACAGATCCAAAATTAACCTCATTCAGGAACAAGCTAATAAACAGAACATCCTTCGTGCCAGGCTTTGTTATATCCAGATTGGTCGACGGTGTCACTCCAATGTTGTGGGCCCCCAAATTAATGCGAGACAAACAAAAGTAAATAATATAATAATAATAATAATAATAATATGTATAATACTTATATAGCGCATTTCTTGTTATACAACTCAATGCGCTTACATCCACCATTTGCACTTATTCATACAATATTCATGCACACAGCAAAAAGAAAATACACAATGGCAAACGCACCTACATGCATAAACTGCCTAGTATACATTCATACCTAGTGTGCATCAAATCAAGGGTTAACAAAAAAACAAATAAATTCGTAACATTTCTTTATGACCTCACGCTCAGAGTAATGCAGTAAGGTTAAAAAAACAAAAAACAAAAACAAAACAAAAAACAAAACAAACAAACAAAAACAAACAAAAAAAACACCAAAAACGTAAGACTGACTCGACCACCCACTAATTCAAATGATGACATTGTATCTAACTGATCTCATCCACAAGCAATGAATGATATTATTCATTCATATATCTCATATAATGCATTATCTTAAACTTCACTATCCTTCAATTATAAGTTTATCATCTGATGATAACACGACAGCGACATTATTGTCTTTTCACTATATCTAACTAGAAAAATGAACAATTCGTCTGCATTTCATTATAAGCAGTGCAGTGGAACAGGCAGTGTTCTTCGTCGTCAATAATAAGTCAACATGTAGGACAAGGAGATTCTGTGGATGTTTCACATTCAAACCATCTTTTGTTCGTATTAGAACCTAAAGTTCTCAGCCTA
>JADBJO010003696.1:117500-122500 GCA_016801955.1 Conus betulinus | reverse complement strand
TTCGGGTTCGATGAAACTGTTGATTTAAAAAAAAAAAAGTCTCTCTCTCTCTCTCTCTCTCGCTCTCTCTCTCTCTCTCTCTCTCTCTCTCTCTCTTAAAAATCACGCAGATAAATTTATAAATGTATGTGAGTAAACAATATTGAGTGGTACAGATACGAACACGAGAGAGAGAGAGAGAGAGAGAGAGAGAGAGAGAGAGAGAGAGAGAGAGAGAAAGAGAGATAGAAAGAGAGAGAGAGAGAGAGAGAGAGAGAGAGAGAGAGAGAGAGAGAGAGAGAGAGAGAGAGAGAGAATGCAGATGTTTGATCATGGGAAAAGCAAAACGAACTAGCTGCATTACACAATGTCTGCATTGAAAAGAAATGCGAAACGAAAGACAAAGTACAGAATCCATATCGTTAAAAGTAATGTTCAACATCAGCACAATCAAGTAGAAAACCTCAACTACTCAACCATGCTGTTTTTAAAAAAAGGAAAATAATGACGTGCTTTTCGTCGTCACTAAAAATGAATATGTAGTTTTTATTTCTAAGTAACAACATGATCATAGACACAAGTGCTCACCCAGGCAAACATATTCACTGTTATAAAACTTTCCTGCACTGTCACATCTATCATCACTGTCCGTCTCATCACTAGCTATACTAGTGAAGAAAAGAAAAAAACCATTTCTTACTAAGGCCATCAAGCTTGCTGAATACATGAAAACAAACTCAAACATTACTCAAACATTAGTTCTTACCGAGCATTTCTTTTTTCCTAACATTTGATGCTTCTGCCACATATTTAGCCAGTAGAGTTATTATCCTATTATTGTCAGAGGTCAACAAACTATATAAGTTATGATTTTCTGTCGCAATAATATTGAAAAGCTGAGACTTCTGTCTGATATCGTTATAAGCTGCACAGAAGAATATGAAATGATCTTCATTTTCTCTCATACCATCTGTACACATTACACACAAATCGTTTACAATGCCTTCGGGATTAAACCATCTTTTGTTTGCATTTTAGTCCAAGTGTCCTACTTCTAAATCTAGCAAGCATATCCCTGTGCCATTTATTGGTAACTACAGTCAGAAATTTTTCAGGTTGTAATATACTTTTACTTTTAAACGAATAAAACCAAGAATACTTCATATCATCTTCCATCTTGGAATGCCAATTTTTTATAACATGCGATGATGAGACGGTCTTTAAATTCCAACATAAATGTTCTTTCATCGCCAACCCCCTGACTGAGCCATACCACACCAAATCCGTTTACTGTCAAAACCTGCTTTATATAGTAGCAACCCAGTTCTGCTTTCCTAACTCAAATTGCCGTAGCACATATCGTATGCTTGCCTGCATAATCTACTTGTAGGTAGTTGGGTAAGTTTTAACCAATACTTAACGCATTTGCCAAAAGATCGAATGAAAAGAGGATATCTTCCAGAATCACCATATGCCATTGTATTTGATGAGTGCAATGGAATATTTAGAAACCGTTTAAATCGCAAAAGTATGTACTTTTTCCATCTGCAGATTTTCTTCAAGTCCCCATATTTCTGCTGCATATGTTAACATTGGTTCTATTTGAGTATCAAATAACTTCCAAAATAAAGAGGGATCAATTGCATTTATTTTTTTCATTGCTCTTAGAATTTCTATTACTCCTTTTTTTCCCTTTCCTAAACGATTCAGACCATCCGGAATGTAAACTTAACTTCGTTGTAAAGATCATTCCGAGGTATTTGTAGCATTGGTCACCTTTACCTCAGCATTAGAATAATACCATTTTTTCTCTCTGAGACAAGTAACCACCCATGCGAAAAATTATTATGTTTGTCTTATCTAAATTAACAGTTAATTGTAACTTATCTGCCTCACACTTCAATACATCAAGCTGATTCTGTAAACCAACAGCAGTGCTTGAAACTAAAATTACATCGTCAGCAAATAGCAACATAAATAGTTCAACAGCACCAGGGATCATCTGTACACCATGTCTACCTTTTCTGGACATTTCAAGGGCTAATTCATTTATAAAAAATGCAAACAGCTGTGGACTCAAAAGGCAGCCTTGTTTTACGCCACGTGGACATAAAAATAAATCAATAATAAGCATTCTTTTCACGCACACAAGCAATGACCGATTTGTATATCCCACAAAGCGCCTGGTACAATTTACCATGACACCATTTTTTTTCTCAGGACATGCCATAACTATTTTCTATTTATAGAGTCAAACGCCTTTTTAAAGTCCACAAAAGCGACATATAGTTTAGTGTTCTTCATGAGAAACTTTTGAACTAATGCATACAATGTGAAAATATGATGATCAATAGTGCTATCCTGCCTGCTCGAAAACCTGCTTGTTCTTCAACTATCTTCTCCTCTCTCTGTGCCCAATTTGTTAATCTTTTGTTCAAAATATAAGTGTATACTTTTACTAACTACACTTGTAAGAGCTACACCTCTGTAATTATCTGGACTATTCGCATCCCCCTTTTTATAGATCGGGACATAATTGACTTCGACCATCCCTTGGGAATATCCCATTGTCAAATAATGTGTTGAATAATGAAACCAAAAAGTTTAGGACGTAATCATTTGCATGTCTTAACATCTCACTGATTATTTTATCCAACCCTGCACTTTTCCCATTTTTCAGATGCCTAATACTTGATTTCACTTCTTCTAATGTGATAGGATCATTAAATAAAGGTTCACCCAACATTCCTTCGACTTCAACGTGTTCTGTATTTGCAACGTCGTGTTCATTCTCAAATGAGTTGAATACACTGCAAAAATGGTCGTGCCACTGTTGTGAAGTTATTTCATTATAAATAACCGCCTTTCTATTAATTGATCTGATGTGTCGTCCAGAACAACCTTGGATCATTATCGACTCTTTTAACTTTTGCACTTTTTTTTTTTTTTTTTTTCGTCAAATGCCCTTTTTCTTTTCTTTTCTCAGTTCAATGTATTGTTTCCTCTCTTCAATATAAATGTTCTTCTTCTCAGTTTTTTCCTTTGACTGTTCTAGCTCTCTGAAATTGTTGTAACAGTCTTTTGACAATTTTTTTCTCTGCTTATCACATTCATCATCAAACCATTCGTTCGTTGTTCTTTTCTTCCTACTTATCACCCTAATCATACACGCAGCAGCTCCATATAACGCATTCGAAAAAAGTTCAACACACTCATTCACATCATTAACTAAAATATCCGTGGCTCTGGCAATACTCTCCTTAAATTCGTCAGAATTTAACTCGTCTATAAACATCTGCACGTTTTCATCATCTGACCATATTACTCGCTCTTCACTGATGATGGGTGCAGCTGGCATATCATTTCTAACTGAACATTGTTTCCCAAGTAAGCTGCACTGGTAAATGCCATGAAAAAAGATTATCATTCACTTTTAAATTGCAATCAGAAGCTATTTCTCTTGACACCAAAAAAATAATCAATAACACTGCATCCATGTGGAGATACAAAAGTAAATTCTCCTTCTGCATCAGCGCTACATGAACCATTTACAATCGAAAGATTAAACAGAAAACAAAAATCCCAACAACGACTGTCCAAAATTGTTCACAATTGCATCCTTGGAACAACGTTTTATGTAATAATCTTCATCCTCATCATCTGCACACTGTACATAATTAAACATCTGCTCCTCTGTAGGTTGTTCATCATTACCTGTCCTAGCATTGAAGTCACCACACATTACGAAGTAAACATTTTCATAATTGATAGTTTGCAATACATTTTCTTCAAGAATCAGAATCCCATCTTTCAGTTCCTTGTTATTGTAAAGTGGTCCTCCTTCTGGGACTACATAGCACGCCAGAAGAATAACATCTTTATTAACACCAAAGACGCATTTATTTAACCGGGACAACAACCACATTCTCACAACTAAATTCAATTTCTTCCACAAAGTCAGCAAACTGTTTTCTGATAAGTAATAAAACACCTCCAGAATTTCTACCGTGGGATGATAATTTTTTGGCAGGGGAGCTAAATTTTATATACTCATTAAAGACGCTACTAAAGTCAAAAGAGGCATCAATGAAAGTTTCTGTTAAACATATAATGTCAAAATCTGAAACAAAATTTACAAAAGAAATGTCAGCAAGTTTTTTATACAGATTTTCAACATTATAATTCAGAAACTTGAGTTCAGACGCTTGGTGACCTGGCCTGTCCTATCTACATGTGTTTTGTGCTGGAGCGCAAGGCGCGACCACACGTTGTTGGGGCAGGTGATTTATTCAAACTACGAGGCCGCCCGCTGAGGTAAGTATGCATCCCCGCTTGTTGTTTCTCGCTACTTGCCGACTTTGCACGACCGTTTGCACGTGGCCCCAACGCTTGTCGTCCGCCACGCACATTTCTGTCCAGTTGGAGTGCAGCAGTACTGGCACTCACTCCGTCACGCTGGCGTGTTGCACGGGCCTCTAGAACTGGAGTTCTCATCACGGGTCCGGGTAGCGGGGATTTTGCGGTCATTACCTGTGGGCTGGTCACATGGCGGGGAAACCCCCCCCCCCCCCCCCCCACCCAGTGTGACGTGACCACTGGCAATGGGTGGGAATTCCTGGGTGGGGAAGGGGGAGGGGTGACTGTGATCTAAGTCCCGGTGGGTGGGGGAGAGATTATTCTTCCTGGTGCTGTCACCTATTCCTGCAGTCACCTCCGCATAACTTTTGTCCTCATTCCTACGAGGCCCGACTGTCAGTTTCCCCTTTACAAAAAAAGCTGCTTTGCCTTCTCTCTTTGCGGTGGCTATTACGTTCATTTGTCTGTGGGTCAGATCATTTGCTATCCTTATCCCCTTCCTCTCTAACTTTCCCCTGAACTCTCTGTCTCTGATCAACATCATTTTGTCTTTCCACCGTTTAAACTTGATGATCATCGTTTTTGGTTCTCCTGTCTTCTCTCTTCCCACTCTATGTGCCCGAACTATGTCCTCTTCTATCCACTCCCTGGTCCCATCTACCCCG
>JADBJO010003696.1:105000-107500 GCA_016801955.1 Conus betulinus | reverse complement strand
AGGTTTAGGAATGGATGACAGTGAGAGTGAATGTGTAGTTATGGATTACAGTGAGACTGAATGTGTAGGGTAGAGAGGACAGTGAGAGTGAATGTGTAGGGAAGGATGACAGTGAGAGTGAATGTTTAGGAGAGGGTGATAGTGAGACTGAATGTGTAGTTAAGGATGGCAGTGAGACTGAATGTATAGTTAAGGATGATAGTGAGACTGAATGTTTAGGAATGGGTGGCAGTAAGACTGAATGTGTAGTTAAGAATGACAGTGAGAGTGAATGTGTAGTCAAGGATGACAGTGAGAGTGAATGTGTAGTCAAGGATGACAGTGAGAGTGAATGTGTAGTCAAGGATGACAGTGAGAGTGAATGTGTAGTCAAGGATGACAGTGAGAGTGAATGTGTAGTTAAGAATGACAGTAAGAGTGAATGTGTAGTCAAGGATGACAGTGAGAGTGAATGTGTAGTCAAGGATGACAGTGAGAGTGAATGTGTAGTCAAGGATGACAGTGAGAGTGAATGTTTAGGAATGGATGACAGTGAGAGTGAATGTTTAGGAATGGATGACAGTGAGAGTGAATGTGAAGGGAAGGATGACAGTGAGAGTGAATGTGTAGGAGTGGATGATAGCGAGACTGAATGTGTAGAAAAGCATGACAGTGAAAGCGAGCGTGTAGGAGTGGGTGATAGAGAGACTGAATGTGTAGTAAAGGATGACAGTGAGACGAACTGTGAGGAGAGGGGACGAAAATGAGACTGGATAGTCAGGAAAGGATGACAATGTACTAAACTTGTAGGAAAGCATGACATCAAGACTAACTGCGCAGCAGGGCCGTGATAGTAGGACAAAACGTGCAGGAAAAGATTACAGTGAGACCTGTCACAAAGTTGATGGTGTGCATAACGAGGTCAAAGTTCACGTCGATGATGCTTTCATGGATGGAGAATGAGGATGGAGGTGTTGCTGTTGATTGTGGCGTGCTTGACGGTCTTGAAGTCAGGGATGGTGAGGACGATGGCGGAGGGGTGGACGGCGATCATGGAAGCACAGGCGATGGGAGAAGAAGGCGTCATCAGACGGCACCGAAATGGATCTTGTTGTGGTGTCGATGGTGATGACGACGGCACCGAAATGGATCTTGTTGGTGTCGATGGTGATGACGACGGTACCGAAATGGATCTTGTTGGTGTCGATGGTGATGGCGACGGTACCGAAATGGATCTTGTTGGTGTCGATGGTGATGGCGACGGTACCGAAATGGATCTTGTTGGTGTCGATGGTGATGACGACGGCACCGAAATGGATCTTGTTGGTGTCGATGGTGATGACGACGGCACCGAAATGGATCTTGTTGGTGTCGATGGTGATGACGACGGCACCGAAATGGATCTTGTTGGTGTCGATGGTGATGACGACGGTACCGAAATGGATCTTGTTGGTGTCGATGGTGATGACGACGGCACCGAAATGGATCTTGTTGGTGTCGATGGTGATGACGACGGCACCGAAATGGATCTTGTTGGTGTCGATGGTGATGACGACGGCACCGAAATGGATCTTGTTGGTGTCGATGGTGATGACGACGGCACCGAAATGGATCTTGTTGGTGTCGATGGTGATGACGACGGTACCGAAATGGATCTTGTTGGTGTCGATGGTGATGACGACGGTACCGAAATGGATCTTGTTGGTGTCGGTGGTGATGACGACGGCACCGAAATGGATCTTGTTGGTGTCGATGGTGATGACGACGGTACTGAAATGGATCTTGTTGGTGTCGGTGGTGATGACGACGGTACTGAAATGGATCCTGTTGGTGTCGATGGTGATGACGACGGCACCGAAATGGATCTTGTTGGTGTCGATGGTGATGGCGACGGCACCGAAATGGATCTTGTTGGTGTCGATGGTGATGACGACGGTACCGAAATGGATCTTGTTGGTGTCGATGGTGATGACGACGGTACCGAAATGGATCTTGTTGGTGTCGGTGGTGATGACGACGGCACCGAAATGGATCTTGTTGGTGTCGATGGTGATGACGACGGTACTGAAATGGATCTTGTTGGTGTCGGTGGTGATGACGACGGTACTGAAATGGATCCTGTTGGTGTCGATGGTGATGACGACGGCACCGAAATGGATTTGATGACGACGGTACTGAAATGGATCTTGTTGGTGTCGATGGTGATGACGACGGTACTGAAATGGATCTTGTTGGTGTCGGTGGTGATGACGACGGTACTGAAATGGATCTTGTTGGTGTCGACGGTGATGATGACGGCACAGGGATAAACAGCGGCTACTGCTGGGTGATGGGACAGGCTGGGGGGGGGGGGGGGGGGGATAGAGGTAGAGGTCAGTTCTCTTCGAGCTGACGGAGCGAACAATTATGGGCAATGGTCACGTAGATCGTATTTTATCCCCATCCTCATGACATGCAGTCTTACTTCTCTCTCTCTATTCCTTCCTTTTTCGCCGTGTCTTCCTACAATTTCCTCTCCATC
>JADBJO010003696.1:97500-100000 GCA_016801955.1 Conus betulinus | reverse complement strand
GGGGGGGGGGGGGGGGGGAGGGGGGGGGTGGGGGGGGGGGGGAGAGAGGGAGATAGAGTGAGTGTGTGTGTGTGAGTGTGTGTAACACAAAATGAAAAAACTGGAAATAATTAACTCGTTTGTTTCATCTATGTTGTTTTTCTTAGTATATGCAACCACACCATGGAATGTGTCCGTACACTACACATTAGAACATTAACAAACCCCAGACACTTTGTATCAAACGCTAAAAACACTAAAATCAGCAAAAATGTGTCCATCTGTAAGAGAACATACAGACTATGCATGGTGTGTATGAGACTGGTTTGGGGGGGAAAAAAAAGAGAAAAAAGAAAGAAAGAAAAAAGCTAGTAGTGGAATTCTTTTTTTTTTTTTTTTTCGCTTTTTTTTTTTTTGGCAGATGAAGAGGACAGTGTGAGGCACCAAAAAATGAAGAGGTGGATTTTGGCGTTAGACCTTTTTTTTTTTTTTTTTTTGCACTGAATTGGATGAAGATAAGTGATTGCTTGTTCATCTTTGTTGTCCTAACTGTTTTGTACCTTGCCTGAAGAAGACCCAAGAGGTCGAAACGCGTCGTCTTTTGTCTTGTGATTCGTTCGTCCACGGTTTTTTTTTTTTTTTTTTTTTTTTTTTTTTCGGTTCGCTGACATTTATTTGATTTTTTTTTTTTTTTTTCAATGAAATGGTTAAAACAGTGACGTATTGTACACAGACGGATGGGTGACACAAGCGTCACAGCTACCTATTGAAGAGCTTCACCACCGCCAGTTCAAAGTTGTTGTTGTTGTTTCCTTGATGTCCGTTAAAACAACAGTTCACAGTTGTTGTACACATTTTAGAGACAAATTAGAGACCGGCTACCTGCACTTGAGGAGAGAGACACTGAAAAAACATGTCTCCCTTCTGAAGGACAGGTCGCCTGTGTTTAACTATTATGCCAGGAAGGAATAAGAATTTTTTTTTTTTTGTCTGCTCGGCCTCTGAAAGTTTGTTATGATCGACGAATTATGGTTATATGTTGTGAACATCGATAAATTTGCTGTTTCCTTATTTTCCCTCATACATATATACACACACACACACACACCACACACACACACAACACACACACACACACACACAACACACACACACACACACACACACACACACACACACACACACACACATATATATATATATATATTAAAAATACTGCTAAAACGCCTAATAAAAATCTTAAGGTGCTCAACCCCTTGGGAGCAACATCTGTTAAAAATAGTATGATAAAAGGAAGTTTTAAAAATCAACAGATCTGTTTCGAGCCAGCGCTCTCGTCAGGATGGTTTTGGGGCGCCTACTGCCGGTGTTATATGGCCTGATGTCACTGTTTGCACGTGCGGATTGGCTGCACGTATTGTTCGGTTTTTTGGGGTTGTTTACAGTTCAGGGTGCGTTTGCTGACAACGATTTCCATTTGTGCCTGAGTTGTTTACTATTTCTACTTTAGTATTTAGGGTTGCTAAGTATGGTTTGCATAGTATTAACCATTTTTCTGTTGAACATAGGTTGCATCTTTTTGAAATGTTGTTGTATGGTGATGCCCTTTTTATGATTTTCCAGGATATTTTATAGTTTTATTTTTTTTGTCTTTAAGTCTCCAAATATATTTGCTCAGTTCTGTTCATGTAGACTAATAAACCCATCTAAATCTGAACTGGGCAAAATAAGTAAGAAAATCTTAGAAAAAGCCATAAAAAAATAAAAATCAAACACTGAATACAACCTCTGGAAGAACACATATGAAGTTATCCAATGGTTCAAAAACCTTAACAAACAGAAGAAACACAGTATTCATCACATTCGACATAGTAGACTCAGAAATGATACATGGATCAAAAAAAACGAATAAAAAACTCAACATTTGATGTGACCATGGGATCGTATGACGGTGCCGAAACATGCGAACTAGTCGGACTGTTTATACTATCCAACATCCAAAAACAAACTCGGAAAACAAGTCGGACTGTACAGAGACGACGGCCTCGCCGCGCTAAACAACAATCCAAGAACCATTGAAAACAAGAAAAAAAGAACTATGCAAAATTTTCCAAAACCATAACTTAAAAAAATCACCATCGAAGCAAACAAAAAAGGTAGTGAACTACTTAGACATAACACTTGACCTCAACAACCACATATATAAACCATACAAGAAACCTAATGACACACCCATTTATGTAAACATCAATAGCAACCACCCCACCATCTATACTAAAAACCATACCCAATGGCATAAACAAGAGATTATCTAATCTGTCACATAATGAAAGAGTATTCAACAATGCAGCAGCAGAATACCAAGAGGCATTGCAAAAAAGTGGTTACAGCTACAAACTACAATACAACCAGATAAACAACATGAACAAAAAAAAAAAAAGCAGGAAAAAGGAAAATCACATGGTACAACCCTCCATATGATGGACGAGTAAAAACAAACGTAGGAAAAGAATTTTTTCAA
>JADBJO010003696.1:87500-95000 GCA_016801955.1 Conus betulinus | reverse complement strand
ATTACCACAACCACTTCCATCACAACAACATCCCACGAAGAACATCATTAGCAGCAGCAACAGCAGGAAGATCGACAGCAATGAGAACAACAACAACAGTTACAATAATAATGATAAAGGTGAGGAGAATTAAGGCAGGATGCGTGGGACATACTGGGAGAAAATTAAAGTTGACAAATGTGAAGAAGAGACAACATGAAGCACTTGAAACCTGCTACTGAAGATCACAATGAGAGAGAGAGGGTTAAAGACGGGTGGGTCAGGGAAAGGAGAGGAGAGAGAGAGAGAGAGAGAGAGAGAGGAGAGAGAGGAGAGAGAGGAGAGAGAGGAGAGGGTGGGTGGGGGGGGGGGGAGTGAGAGAGAGAGAGGAGAGAGGGAAGGTGGTGGGGGGACAGAGAAGTGAGAGGAAAGGTTGATAGAGAGGGGATGGGGAAACAGGGAGAGAGATAGAGAGAGAGGAGATGGGCAGGAGAGAGAGAGAGAGAGAGGAGAGACGAGAGAGAGAGGGGAGAGGTGAGGAGATAGAGAGGGAAGGTGGGGGGGACAGAAGAGAGAGAGAGAGGAGGTGGTGGGGAGGGAGAGGAGAGAGAGAGAGAGAGAGGAGAGAGAGAGAGAGAGAGAGAGAGAGAGAGAGAGAGGTGGGTGGGGTTTCATTTCATGGAGGAGAGAGAGAGGGAGAGAGAGAGAGAGAGGAATGGGGCAGAACAGAGAGAGAGGAGGTAGCTCCCAGAGGGTGGGAGCAGAGAGAGAGAGGGTGGGAGAGAGAGAGAGAGAGAGAGAGGTTGGAGAGAGAGAGAGAGAGAGAGAGAGAGAGATATAGAGAGAGAGAGGGGAGAGAGAGACTAGGAGAGAGAGAGAGAGAGACGTTTTCATTCAATTCGGGAAAGCAAAAGAGAAAGTACTTCAAACCAAGTCCTGGAAAAGCAAACGGGGGGAAGGGGGGGACAAACAAACAAACAAAAAAACGACCCCACTTAATGAAACGCAATTGCGCAGTGACCCTTAAGTGGCAAGAGCAAACGAGTGATAAGAGAGTCCAGAGGATATCAAATTGCACGCGGCTTTCAACCTAATTTCCTTTGCAGTTGTGCAGCAGAAGGGTACGCATCTGCTTGTTGGTTTAGAGTTGACCGTTCTACGTAGCTCCGACTACTTTGTCAGTGGGAGAGGATGAAGATGTTAGAAAGTTTGTGCTCTCTGCTTTTGATCACTGGTGGTAAGTATTTGAGAGAGAGAGAGAGAGAGAGAGAGAGAGAGAGAGAGAGAGAGAGAGAGAGTTGACGTGTTATTCTTTAAGCTATTTTTTTGCATTTTGATATCTGCAAGTTTTCTTTTTCTGTCCTTCCTTTCTTTCTAGTTCCCCCAATCCCCTTTCTTTCGTTCATGTTCTTTATCTTGTGCCTGTGTTGGCTGCTTTTTGTTGTTGACACTATTTTTGTTTCCTTTTTTTTCGATTTTCATTTTTATTCATTTTGTTTGTGTTTTTTGCATAGGATCAATTTAATACATGTGCAGGGTTCTAAATGAAAAAAAAGGATACACGGATAGATCTTGTTTATTATATTTTATTTTATTTTATTTGCTGATTTATTATTAAAAAAAACGTATAGAATTTAAAACGTCTGAACACAAACATAAAGAAATGAACGGCATGTTTTACTAGCAGCAACCCGAACTGACTCATCTTTGAATTGATTAAAACAAACATTAATCTGATTTTATAAGAATTTCGGCACCCTGACACCTCGAAAATGCATATTGATTTTACCTGTCTATTGTTCAGATGTATACGTACAGTACGTACTCATTTATTCTTAACTCATAGGTTTGGAATTTGAAAAAGTGTATGATGGCACAAACATGCCCGTAAGAGCCCAGTCTTTACATATCATTTTGTTTTCCTTGCTTTCAAGGTTTTATTCACGAGTTAAGGTCAACTTTTTTCCCCACACAGTTGTAAGTAATCAAAATATCGACTCGTGTAGTTTTTGGTCTGTTTTTGTCTTATGTAGCAGGAACATGTGTTCTCTCTTGCCAGCAGAGAGACAGACAGACAGACAGACAGACAGACACAGAGAGAGAGAGAGAGAGAGAGAGAGAGAGAGAGAGAGAGAGAGAGAGAGACAGAGACAGAGAGAGAGATCCACAGAAAGGCGGGGGGGGGGGGGGCTTTCAGGTTTTTTTTTCATGCTGATCGATGAGGATGCAGATGATGAAGATGAAGCTATGGTTATCCACTTTGGTGTGAGACTGCGTGACAGGGCTGTACTGTTGGCTTACTTTCATTATATATCTCGATGTCAACCAGGCCTAGAGATTCAGGCACCTGCAGTGTTGGTCAGGACATTTGAACTACGCTTAAGAGACGCATTTATCACGCGGATGAAAGACGACTGTATGGTCCCAGTCTCCTAGTTGAGCCCATAGCAATCTCAGCTTTAGGTAAAAGCCAGCTGGATTAAAAAAAAAAAAAATATCCCATAAACAAATGCTCTGGTGAGATTTGAATCCATAACCCTCCCAACCAGGAATCCATGACACTAACCATTTTGCCTCTGTGGCTGGTACGTCGACTTACCTCTCTCTCTGTCACGTTGACATGTTAAAATGGAAAACGTGCACTTTGATAAAGATCTTCAACCAAATGAAAAACAAGTGAGAGAAGATCATATCTTGAATTGTTCATTCACCACATAGTGTTTTTTCTTTTAACCAAAATGAAAGACGTGGGGGGAAAATATGTCTTGAGTTGGTTTTCTATTTTCTGGTGTGAGCTGATGCGTGCTTGTTGTCCACTACGCCCTGACCACTGACACTGAGTTCAGATGGCCCCTGTTGTCTCAGCTGTCAGAACGTATGGGTCTGAATCCTGTACATCTTCTTCTTCTTCTTTTTATGACTACTGCAATTTGCTCTTCCTCTTCATTTGATCTTTAATGATACTCTCTCAACAGATTGATATGGAGTACCTTTTCTTTCCCTGTAATCTGCACTTTGTAGTCTACTCTGTTCATTTTTCCAGTCACAGGGTATGGACCTTTTCATGTCAGCTGTAATTTGTGGTGATGTTCTGGTAGTAGTACAAGTACTTTGTCACCCACCTTCAAGTCTCTGTTCTTTATCTTTTGGTTAAAGTACTTATGGTATCTTTGCGTTGATTTGTCTAAATGTTCCCTGGCGAGTTTGCATGCCTCTTCCATCCTGTTTCGTAGGTCAGTGATGTATTCTACAGTCGTTCTTGTCTGACTGTCTGTCTCTTCGTCCGTCCAGCATGTCTTCAACACCTTCATGGGACCACGGACTGTCCTGCCATATAGCAATTCAAATGGCGAAAAGTGAAGGGATTCTTGTGGTGTCTCGCGGTACGCGAACAGGAGTGCTGGTACGTATCTGTCCCACTCGCGTGGTTGTTCACTGCGCATTTTCTTCAGCAGTGTTTTTAATGTGCTATTTAAACCTGTCAACTAACCCATTCGTTTGTGCGTGGTACAGCGTGGGTGTGTAACCCTTTATGTGTAGCAGGCGGTTCACTTCCTGCGTGGTGCCAGATATAAACTGCGTTTCTCTGTCTGCCAGCACCCTGCTTCGGTATGCCAACGCGCGACCAAATGGTCAACGGATTTTTCGCGACCGTGATTGTGTCATTGGACTGGATCGGTATTGCTTCAGGATATCTTGTGGCATAGTCCACCACCATAAGAATGTATTTGTGTCCTCTTTTGATGGTGGTGTGATCGACCCTATCAGATCTATGGCTACTCTCTCAAAGGGTGTATCGATGAGCGCCATTTTCATGAGAGGTACCTTCTTTACGGAACCTTTGCGATACTTCTCTGGCATGAGTCGCATGACTGGCAATAATGTCTGATGTCTGAGTATATGCCTGGCCAAAAGAAATCAGCTGTTACTCTGTCCCTCGTTCTGCGGATTCCCATGTGTCCTGACATTGGTATGTCGTGAGCGACACGCATAACCTCGTTCCTGTAGGGCTTAGGCACCATGACTTGGCGGCATCTTGTTTCATCTACGGTGACAAAACGGAAGAGTATTCCGTTCTCTATAGCGTAAGACACTCTGCCTTTGTTCTGCTCTGAAAAGCTCCGCGCGAAAACAAAGAATCGTTTGAGAGTTTTATTACTCTCTTGTGCTGTGCGCAATTCTTTCGGAGTGATCTTGCCAAGAGCAGCGTGCTTGGCTTTCAAGGCAGTTTCTGTTCTCGTCCTATCGTCTTGGTGGTCTTTGGCCTAGTAGTCGCTGCTACGCTTGCAACAAAGATAGGCACTCTTTTCTCTACTCCTTCTTGGGTTCGAATCGTGTTCCCGATCAACACAGGGCAGACTGGTTGATCCATCACTACGGCCTCTATGGTCTCACGGAAAAATGGGCACTCAATATGGACAAGTGCTATGGGCTCCTTTTGTTTCACATTAGCACTGGCTAGAGTAATCGTCCTGTGTTTGCCTGTGTAGCACCTTCTAGGCACTAACATTTTTGTCTACCACTGTCACACTAGCACCAGTGTCCCTCAGTGCGTCTACTCGCTTTCCTTCTACTATCGCATGGCTGTGTGGGTTCGAACACAATATCTTTGCACACATCGTAAAGAGTATGTGCTACTTCTTTTTTTTCTGCACTGCTGCAACTGTGGTAAGCACTGCTGCAGATCTGCCAACTTTGGGGTGGACACGCTTTGTGCAGCCTCTTGCTATGTGTGGTCCTCCACAAATTTAGCATGTCGGTCTGTGTGTGTGTGTGTTGTTGGGTTTGTTCTTTGTGCATTGTCTCTGGTTTGTTGTCAGTCGTTGTGTCTGATCTGCTGTGACTCAGTCTGTTTGGGTTGGGGCGGTAACTCGCACGCACACCGTTCTCTCTCTGGCAGTGCGTTCGGCTTCGCTGATCTCCTCGAAAAGCTCGGCGGCGGCAACTGCATCGTTGCGGTTTGAGGATCCCTGTCGCGAACGTAACGCGCTTATTCAAAACGACAGAGACTCTAGAACTTTTTTCCATCACCAGCATGTCCCTCAGGTCATCTGGAGTTTTCTCTGACAACGTTATCCAGCGATTGAAGCGTCACAAAACTTTTTTTTTTTTTCTGTACGTGGCAGCATTAAGTTGGAACTTGCTCAAGAGAGCTGTTTGTTGGCACAGTAGTTAGCAAGTCTGCTGGAGGTATGGACACATGTGCCTCCCGTGCCTTACCTTTCAGTAGGGGTGCTAGTCTCATCCCCCCACTCTGTCTCATCCTACTGGTTGATGGTGGCTACTTTCTCAAATTGAATCAGATATGATTTCAAGTCATCCTTGTCCTCTAGGAAAGGTGACTTAACTTTTGCACTTGTAGCGGCAGTGCCATGCTGATTGGTACGGGAGTGACTTTGGGCGGTTGCTACATCTCTTTGAGAATCGATTCTCCTCACTTCTAACTCGTGCTGCCTTACTCTGTCTCTCTCCTCTCTCTCTCTCCCCCTTTGTCTCAGTATTATCTCTCTCTTCCCTTTCTCTCAGTATTCTCTCCTGTCTTTCTCTCTCTTCTTTTTCCTTCTGTATTCTCTCTTCTCTTTCTCTCTCTCTCTTCTTTAATATATTCCGCAAGTGCTGGTCCCTGCAAACCTAGCGCTTCTCCCTTCAGAGTTGAATCTGAGAAAGTCCTCCGGAACATGCTGTTCCGAACCTTGACCCTGCTTTGCACTGTTTTTTACCGTTGGGCATATTTACGTTTTAGTAACGAGCGATCCAAGTGATCTCAAGAAGTAGGAGATATATAGTGTAAATAAACGCAATGCCAGTTAGCGCACACCACTTATGGCTCCGTAGATTTCCCTCAAATCTACCACGTGTCTTCACAAGACACAGTCGGCTTCACAAGCCAACAAACTCTCAGTTACACTAACTTAATGTGGATTTATCTACCAATCATGTGTATGTATCCCAACACACCACAAGATCAGTGTATTTACTCTTTAGACATAACAGGCTTCACCTGCCCAGAAATCGTCGGTTCGACACAAATAACTGTGGACTGATCCACCCGAACTTGTGTGTACGTCTACACACGTCTAGTTGTTCGAATACGGACGGTAGTTCTCTCCACAGAGCTACAACAGATCTATACAGATCTAATCTTACACACGCAGTTTTGCTCTCTCAGCACAAACCACCTACAGCAACGCTAGTGACTCGACCACTAATGACTGCGCCATGTGTAAAAAGTCGTTCAACACACCTTTAAACACTATGTTAGAAGAGAGTTATACCACTCAACCACATATACTGCAGGGTAATGAGCTGCCTAGTCTCTCTACTAATAATACAGTCAGTACACCGAGACTAAAAGTTGTAGACTAAAATACATTCTCTCTACTAATTCATAATTAGTACACCGAGTCTGTATGTGTGCTCTGGCAACAACAGTGTTCTAGATCTGCATCTAGATTACGACAACTCCGGAGCAAGACATAATTTACGTACTGCTGCAAATGATTAATTATATTAAAGATTTGGTGATGATTGAAGCGCTGGGTGTTAAAAGAATGACAATGATGATTTGATGATACGGTGCGCTGCTCTGCTCTATAATGGTTCACATGAGCAAGAGCACCTCGTACCTCCTCCCAAATAAAGGTACGCTCCCTCCAACCAGCCGCTGATGGAGAAAAAGCGTGCACAGTGTGGTGGTGGTAGGATTCCGGACGTGCCCCCAATATGTCGCAAACGTTAGGGCATTGTGGATGGTGTAGTGCAGTGGATCCGTTCATAGATGTCTGAGGGCCATTATATTTTGCGACTGTGTCGTTATAATTCTTCTTTGGACACCAGCCACCATCCCCCCTCTCCAGCTTTTCTTCCAAAGAAATAAAACAAAGGAGTGAATAAGGAAACAAAATTACTATTGAATCAACAGAATATTTGTGATGATGATGATGATGATGATGGATTAAACAATACACAACAGGATACTCTCTGTACGGGGACTAGACACCACGCATACAAGCATATAATATATAGACCGTACTACTTAGCCACCGACGTTCTCTTTTCTCCAATCCGCAGCGCCCAGAGGACCAATAAGCGTCGCAAGACTCACGACGCCACAGACAACGACAGCAATGCCCACAAGCGCCGAAATGATGGCACGCAAAACAATGTCCCAGCGCGGAGCCCGAAGACACAGCACAAACAAACCCTGAAGAACTCAACCAACAACAACATCGACAATCCAGCACAAATCCGGAACAGAACAGACACCGACACAAGGAATAAAGCGTGGATAAAACGGTCTCGCGCACCACAAGAAGACCCGGTGTCGCGTGAAATCTAGGAACGTGATATCTGGGAAGGCTTCCCAGATATCACAGACTTTTGGGGAACGCGTTCCCAAATTGTACTGTGATATCTGGGAAGGCCCGTGATATCTGGGAACGTGGTCTTTCAGAGCTCAGAAGGGCAGAAAGAAGACGAAAAAAAATGGGTTTTCGAGATAAGGTAGGAAACAATTTATTT
>JADBJO010003696.1:77500-80000 GCA_016801955.1 Conus betulinus | reverse complement strand
TCGATGCTGCATCTTCTGAGGTTGGCCTTCAAGGTGTCGTTTCTATCTCTTGAGAGGCCATCCTTGGTCACGTTGTCCTTCCTCCAGTTATCCACAGATTAGGATCTTTAGAATTTTGCTGTCCTCCATACGAACAGCGTGTCCTGTCCATCGGAGCTGGCTTTTTTTTCTTTTAGTATACTCTCAATGCTGGGTATGCCACATTCCCTCTGGACATGTAGGTTGGACACTCTGTCTTGCCATTAGATGTCGCAGATCTTGCACAAGCATCGTTCATAGAACTGTTCGAGGTGCCAGATGTTTCGGCGGTACGTGGTCCACGTCTCATAACAGTAGAAAAGAGCACTCAGAACCACAGCTCTGTAAACGGATATGTGTGTATGCGCAGTTTGATGCCATGGTTTTGCCACAAACTCTTTGAGAGTGTGTCAAAGGCAGAGCTGGCATTTGACATGCAGAGCTTCACTCCTGCATCCAGAGATCCGTTGCTGCTTACAGAGCTGCCCAAATAGCAGCTCCGGATGGTGAAGGCTGTAACATGGCCTCAGTCTGACCAAGACTGACTGTGAGTCCAAAGTGTTGACATGCCCTTGCAAAGCGATCTGCGATGCATTGGATGTCCTCATGGCCAGAGCACAGCCATCAGCAGAAAGGATCTCTCCCATCAGGACATCAAATACTTTAGTCTTGGTCTGAAGCCAGTGTGATCAACAGTGTCGAAGGCCTTGGTGAGATCAACAAACACCGTGTGGAGCTCCTGATTCTGCTCACGACACTTCTCCTGTAGCTGGCGAACAGCAAACACCATGTCAGTTGTGCCCATGCCTGTGCAAAAGCGGCACTGCGATTCAGGGACGATGGAGTCTGCTGTATGGGTGATGATTCTGTTTAGGATGACCCTGGCAAGAATCTTTCCTGCGATGCACAAGAGGGAAATCCCACGATAATTATCACAGGACGCTTTATCACCCTTCCTCTTGTCGATGTGTACCATAGGAATATAGACTGTGGTATATCGCCATTTGATGCCAAAGAGAGGACAGACACAGCCAGCCGCGTCCCACTAATGTGTCTGAGTCTGCGGACGAAATGGCATCAGAGCAGGCAATTTGGATGGTTCTGTTTCAAGGTGGACTTCAATGATTCAATTACGCAGCTAGTGAAGGATTTTATATTTTTGATCTAACGCCCTAACTTTTTTATTCCTTGGTTCCTTCTACCCCCCCCCCCCCCCCCCCACCCCCCCCCCCCCCCCCCCCCCCCCATTTTTTCTTTTGTTTCTGTGTTTCTGTCTTTTTTTTCTATCTTTGCCAAGTCATTATTGTGCTGATGGAGGAATCGTTAACCTGCAATTTTTGTTCTGATATATACATACATATACATACATACATACATACATACATACATACATACACATACATACATTCATACATATACATAGATGTATACTTTCATAAAGTTACTTTTGTTCTTGCTCGTTCTCAGATGACGCCTTTCGAACTTCTGAGCCGGTGAGCTTTCACGCCAGACTGACCCGTGACACCCAGATCTCCAGCGGCAACCACCTGAAGCTCAGCAACGTCATCAACAACCAAGGTGGAGGCTACGACCCCAACACCGGCCAATTCAGGGCTCCTCTCAATGGCACTTACTTTTTCATTGCTACCACGGGGCCGTATTACAGCGGAAACCGTGCCAACATGCGCTTGATGAAAGAGGGGTCTAAGATGGCAGAGACTTCCCTCTATTCGAATTCCAACTATCGAATTATGGGGTCCTGCCATGCGATAATGTCTCTGTCTGCTGGGGAGAAAGTGTGGTTGGAGAGTTCAGATTCCAGCTTTTTCTCCAGCACTGTCACTTCCTTCTCTGGTTTTCGCATTGCTTGAAGTGGACACTCATTGTTCATGATGTCTCTGTCTCTCTCACTCTCTCCCACTGTTCTGTTCATTTCAGTCTGTCCTGGACTGTCTGCATTACTTTCTGCCTTTGTGTCTGTCTCACTGTCTGTGTGTCTGTTTTCGCGCTCTCTCTGTGTCTCTCTGTATCTCTCTCAGTATCTCTTTCTGTATCTCTCTCTCTCTCTCTCTCTCTCTCTCTCTCTCTCTCTCTCTCTCTCTCTCCTCTCTCTCTGTGTGTCTCTGTCTGTAATATTGAGGCTTTGTCTTTCGTCAATACGACACAAGCAGACTACTCTTAACTGAACTTTAGCGTTGACACAGGTGATGGTCGCGTGTCACAATTACCTGTGCATTGTCCCCTGAGTCAGAGTAACCTGTGCAAATATTACCCACCATAGGTGACAGATCAGAAGCCATGGACCACTCCAAACTTTTGCACTGCAAGAAAAGACTTGTTTTCAGACCTAAAATCACTGTGGAAGGAGCATAAAACTGATGAGTTTAAGTGAACCGATCGAATATCTACCTATACCGCAATCTGAAGTCGAACTATTTCATGGTTTATGAGAAGATATGTATTTCACATAAAAAATTGTTTA
>JADBJO010003696.1:55000-62500 GCA_016801955.1 Conus betulinus | reverse complement strand
CAGCAGTCCCAGCCTTCATTGTCGGCACATAGCCGATGCTGAACAGAGATGATTCAGGAAACAAACATATACGTGTTTTTCAGTGGCGAATTGTAAAAAACATTGTCCCTTTCCTTCCTCACAGTCTGTCTCTCTCACATCTTGTTCCTTCTGCTGCTTAGCATCAACTCACTTCGTTGTTTCATTATGAAAAAGTCTTTTCTTTGATAAAGAGCAACCAAGAACCGTCTCTTCATTAACACTGGTTACTCTCAAATCACCGTATGTTCCCAGACTCCCAGAGGTGATCAGCCAGAAAGCACCGATTTCCAGGAAGGATTCTTCCAGCTCCTGCTGCCCAACCCTTTGGTGGGGGGCAACTACAGCTGCAGCCTGCCCCCCACACAGGGCGGCGGCCAGGTGTCTGGCTGGACACTCTCCTCTGCTGGACACTGTGTCCGTGGAGGTGGAGGAGGAGAACGCAGGCAGGTTCCTGCTCCTGGAGGCCCAGCAGCAGGAGCTGCTTGAAGAACTGCAGGCCGACAGGGACACCTGGAGGAGGGCCATGGTAGACGTGACCAACAAGACGGACGAGCTGAAGAACAGGACGGACGACCTGGAGAGGGGTGTGTGTATTGGCGGGGTAGGGTGTGTGTGTGTGTGTGTGTGTGTAAGTGTGTGTGTGTGTGTGTGTGTGTGTGTGTGTGTGTGTGTGTGTGTGTGTGTGTGTGTGTGTGTGCGTGCGTGCGTGCGTGCAAGCGTGCGTGTGTGTAAGTGTGTGTGTGTGTGTGTGGTGTGTGTGTGTGTGTGTGTGTGTGTGCGCACGCACGAGCGTGTGTGTATGTATGTATGTCCCCCCTCCCCCCCCCCCCCCCCCACCACACACACACACACAATTCAAGCGTAGACTCAAATATTTGCACCCTTTCTTGATTATTGTTCACATGATGATGTTACGTTTTCAGCAGTATGTTTTCTTACACAGCCTTTTTCTGTTTTGCTTTCAATACCTGCATTGGTGTTTTTGTTGGATTCTGTTTTTGAACCCTTGTGGTGAAACACCTTAGGATTATGATGATGATGTGTGATGTTGTGTCCCGTCATGTCTGGCAGATAAGTAGGCAGGCAGGCCACCTGCTAATGTGGGTCTTCATGTGAAAATGAAGACCACATTCTGGGGCACTAAGTCGTCCCCAGACGCTGCATAGAATGGAGTCCTGCAACGATGGGTCCCATTTTCTCTGATTCCTCATTTCCTAGATGGCAGCTGCTCTGTTGCTCAGAATGTCTTTGTATCCTGGGTACACCGTTGCTTCCACTGTTCTGTCAAGGGCGACATCTTCCCAGGAAACAGTATCGATATTGCATTTTTCTGAGGTTGGCCTTCAAGGTGTCTTTCTATCTCTTGAGAGGCCATCCTTGGTCACGTTGTCCTTCCTCCAGTTATCTACAGATTAGCATCTTTGGAATTCTGCTGTCCTCCATACGAACTACGTCTTCTGTCCATCGGAGCTGGCTTTCGCTGAGTATACTATCAATGCTGTGTAGGCCATATTTCTTTTAGACCTGCAGGTTGGACACTCTGTCTTGCCATTTGATGCTGCAGGTCTTGTGCAAGCATCGTTCATGGAACTGTTCGAGTTGCTGGATGTGTCGGCGGTACGTGGTCCACAGTCTCACAAAAGTACAGGAGAACACCCAAAACCACAGCTCTGTAAACGGACATCTTTGCGCGCAGTTTGATGCCATGGTCTTGACACAAACTCTTTGAGAGTCTGCCAGAGGCAAAGCTGGTCCATTCATGTGCACATCACTTCTGCATCAAGAGATCCGTTGCTGCTTACAGTGCTGCTCAAACAGCAGAAATTGTTTTGATCTCTGTGTTGTTGATGACGACAGGTGGTGGTGGAGCACTGCCAGCTCCGGACGGTGAAGGCTGTAACATGGCCTCAGTCTTACCAACACTGATTGTGTTTCCAAAGCGTTGAAATGCCCTTGCAAAGCAATCTGGTTGATGCATCGGATGTCTTCATAGGATTGCGTGGCCAGTGCACAGTCATCAGCAAAAAGGATCTCTCTCATCAGGACATCAAATACTTCAGTCTTGGTCTGAAACCAGTGTGATCAACAGTGTCGAAGGCCTTGGTGAGATCAACAAACACCGTGTGGAGCTCCTGATTCTGCTCATGGCATTCTCCTGTACCTGGCGAACAGTAAACACCATGTCGGCTGTGCCCATGCCTGCGCGAAACCCGCCCTGCGATTCAGGGACGATGGAGTCTGCTATGTGGGTGACGAGTCTTTTTAAGATGACCCTGGCACGAATCTTTCCTGTGATGCACAAGAGGGAAATCCCACGATGATTATCGCCGGACGCTTTATCACCCTTCCTCTTCTCGATGTGTACCATAGGGATATAGACTGTGGTATATCTCCATTTATGGTAAAGAGAGGACAGACACAGTCAGCCGCGTCCCCACGAATGTGTCTGAGTCTGTGGACGACAGCATCACAGTAGACAATTTGGATGGTTCTGTTCTTAAGGTGGACTTCTATGTTTCCAATACACGGATTTTATATTTTTGATCTAACTTCTTTCTTTCTTTCTTTTCTTCCTTTCTGTGTTCCTGTCTTTTTTAAAAAAAAAATCTTTGCCAAGACAGTATTGTGATGACGGAGGAGTTGTTAACCTGCATTTTTGTTCTCCACCACTAATTGTTACACACACACACACACACACACCACACACGCACACACACACACACACCACCACACACACACACACACACGTGCGCGCGCGCGCGCACAAACGCACACACCCACACTATATGTGTGTGCATATATATATAATTATATATATATATATATATATATATATATATATATCATCTCTTAGAAGATCAAAGTAAGTTGTTCTGCACAATTCTTAGCCACTGAGAATGCTTGAGTTATTAAAGAGCAGAACTGACCACTCAGACTGTTCCATATCATTTGATCTCCCTTGCATCCTTGAATGGATCATCAAGGTTTTCGGCAACTTTTTTCATCACCACACTTTTCGTTTTGTTTAATTTACTATCCTTCGCTGGCTAGTTTTGGGGTGCTGTTGGATTCTTTTTTGAAACCTTGGTGGTGAGAACACCACAGAATTATGGACTGGGGTGTGTCTCTATTTGACACCAGGAGCGCAGACACAATGAGCCGTGTCCCCTGATGAGTCCGATCCAGCGGACGAAAGGACTAGAAGTAGACAATACAAATAGATCTGCATTTGAGAGGTTTACAATGGTTCCCTCAGGCAGCTAGTGAAGGGTTTCTCATTATTTAGAATATGTTTTCCCTACTTTTCGTCATTTTTCATTTATTATTTATTTATTTTTTATTTTTTTCTCTAAAAGTTCAAATCTTTGCCAGTCATTACTATAATGACTGAAGAATTGTTAGCCTCCACTCCCCCCCCCCCCCCCCCCCCCCCCCCCCCGCTGCTTAATTGTTTATATATATATATATAAAAGAATGCCACTAAAATGCCTATTAAAATTCTTGAAGTGCTCAACCCCTTGGGGAGCAACATCTGTGAAAAATAGGATGGTAAAACTTCCTTTTACCATCCTATTTTTAATATATATATATATATATATATATATATATATATATATATATATATATATATTATATATATATATATGAGATTGTCACCCCCCTTGGAGATTATTAGCTTGCTGAAGGCTCATCTTGAGAAGCATTTATTATTCCCATCCACCCTGTCAAGCACATACTGTTGGGCAGATTAACTACCACTGCAGATGTGAATGCTTATCTCCCCCCTATTTTTTTAATCTAAGACATAAGAGCAAGCTTTGTTTATAATTCAATATTTCTTGCAGCCATTGCAACACCAAGCTGCTCTGTAAGTTGCTGGAATGGTGCTCGGTTACTTACCCTTGGAATTTATTAGACACACACACACACACACACACACACACACACACACACACATATATATATATATATATATATATATATATATATATATATATATATTCTGTTAAAATAGTTGGTCGCCTACTGCCGGTGTTATATGGCCTAATGTCACTGTTTGCACGTGCGGATTGGCTGCACGTGTTGTTCGGTTTTCAGGTTGTTTACAGTTCAGGGTGCGTTTGCTGACAACGATTTCCATTTGTGCCTGCAGTTGTTTACTATTTCTACTTTAGTATTTAGGGTTGCTAAGTATGGTTTGCATAGTATTAACCATTTTTCTGTTGAACATAGGTTGCATCTTTTTTTTAAATGTTATTGTATGGTGATGCCCTTTTTATGATTTTCCAGGATATGTTATAGTTTATTTTTTTTTGTCTTTAAGTCTCCAAATATATTTGCTCAGTTCTGTTTGGTTTTTGTATTTTACTTTGTTGAATGACTGTTTATGGTTTGCATATCTGGTTTTGAAGTGATTTTCAGTGATCCCTATGTATGTTTCTTTTTCATTTTCTGATGTCACAGTGGCTTGGTATACAATGTTGTTATAGAGGCATTTGTTGCTTAAGGGACACTGTTCTTTTTTTGTAGTACAATTGCAGGATTTCCTTTCTTCACCCTTCTTTGCTGTGTTTGCTTTTCATTTTGTTGGATGAATCAATTATATTTTTTAAGGTTAGCATGCATGAATATGATAGTTTGATGGTGTTCTTGTTGAATATTTTGGACAATTTGTGTTCTTTTGGGAAGGATGCTGTCAAAATTTTTGAAAAATTCTTTCCCTACGTTTGTTTTTTACTCGTCCATCATATGGAGGGTTGTACCATGTGATTTTCCTTTTCCTGCTTTTTTTGTGTTTTGTTCATGTTGTTATCTGGGTTGTATTGTAGTTTGTAGCTGTAACCACTTTTTTTGCAATGCCTCTTGGTATGGGTGGTTGCTATTGATGTTTACATAAATGGGGGTGTCATTAGGTTTCTTGTATGGTTTTATATATGTAGTTGTTGAGGTCAAGTGTTATGTCTAGTAGTTCACTACCTTTTTGTTTTGCTCGAAACAGCGCTCGAAACAGATCTGTCGATTTTAAAAACTTCCTTTTACCATACTATTTTAACAGATGCTGCTCCCGAAGGGGTTGAGCACTTTAAAAATTTTATTAGGCGTTTTAGTAATGTTCTTGATATATATATATATGCTTTCATAGAGTTAAGATTTTTGTTCTTGCTTGTTCTCAGATGACGTTCTTCGAACTTCTAAGCCGGTAAGCTTTCACGCCAGACTGACCCGTAACACCAAGCTCTCTGGAGGCACCCGCCTGAAGCTCAGCAACGTCATCAACAACCAAGGTGAAGGCTACGACCCCAAGACCGGCCATTTCAAGGCTCCCCTCAGTGGCACATACTTCTTCATTGGCACCACGGGGGTCGTATTCTGCCGGGGAAAATGCCAACATGCGCTTGATGAAGAGAGGGGTCTACGATGGCAGAGACGTCCCTCGTCTTGTATTCGAGCTACCAAAGTATGGGGTCCTGTCATGCGACAGTGTCTCTGTCTGCTGGGGGAGAAAGTGTGGTTGGAGAGGTCAGGGTCCATGTATTCCTACAGCCATTTCTCCAGCACTGTCACTTCCCTTCTCTGGTTTTCGCATTGCGTGAAGTGGACACCCCATCGTCCATGATGTCTCTGTCTGTCTCACTCTCTCCCAATGTTCATTTCAGTCTGTCCCTGACTGTCTGCATTACTATATGCCTCTGTGTCTGTCTCATTGACCATGTGTCTCTTTTGACTCTGTCTGTCTGTCTGTCTGTCTGTCTGTCTGCCTCTCTCTCTCTTTCTCTCTCTCTCCTCTCTCTCTCTCTGTCTGTCTCTGTCTCTCTCTCTCTCTCTCCTCTCTCTCTCTCTCTCTCTCTCTCTCTCTTCCTCCACCCCCTCTCTATCTGTCTGTCTGTCTCTATGATACTGAGACTTTGTCGTTCATCACTATGACACAGGCAGACTTCTCTTAACGGAACTTTAGCGTTGACACAGGCAAAGGTCGCTTGTCACAATTACCTGTGCATTGTCCCCTGAGTCAGAGTAACCTGTGCAAATATTACCCATCATAGGTGACAGGTCAGAAGCCATGGGCCACTCCAGACTTTGGCACTGGAAGAAAAGACTTGTTTTCAGACCAAAAATCACTGTGAAAGGAGCATAAACGTGATGAGTTTAAGTGAACCCATCGAATATCTACATACACTGCAACCTGAAGTCGAACTATTTCATGGTTTATGAGAAGATGTGTATTATACATGAAAGTTGTTTGTTCTTTTAATATAACCGAAGATATTAATGATAGACTAAACAATGAAAAGCAAAGGTTGTATATCACACACACACACACACACACACACACACACACAACACACACACACACACACACACACACACACACACAGCCTCTGGGTGCAAATTATTCAAATGCTCAGACTCTAAAGTCTATGTAATGTGCATATGTTTTAACACTTTTAGTGTTTTCTATACTTCCATGAAAAGAACCCCTTCACGTTTATCTATTTTGTGTATATTTCAACATTAGCATGGAGACATTTTGTTTATGATCATTCAAAAAACGACATCCCCTCCCCTCCCTGTTAAAAATCTATTTGTGATATACATTTAGGTGTGTGTGTGTGTGTGTGTGTGTGTGTGTGTGTGTGTGTGTGTGTGTGTGTGTGTGTGTGTGTGTGTGTTCTTCTTGTAATATTAGTATAAACTTTCTGCTTATTCGGCTATTATATTTGTATTACCTTTGTTAAATGGCATGAGCGCATTGCACTGCATTTCTTGTAACCTGATTTTTTTTCTCATGCTGCTTGAATCAATAAACTATTCTCCAAAAGTATTATATTGTGAAAGTCGCTTTGGAATGTACTTTTTCTTCCGGACTGTTGAATAAGGCGTAAACCTTCACTTTATGGAAGGGATGCGAAACGGTATAAAGAAACTTTAAGGAGAGCTGGACTGCAGATGATCTTCATGACAAGCCCCCCCCCCCCCCACCCACTCCCTGGCCCCTCCCCCCACAGCCACCCCACCCCCTTGTAAGTATACCCGCCTTAAAACTCCGTACATTCTAAGAGGCTACACCACATCAAGGTCATGACCTTTTTTACCATCTTTTTTTCTCTCCAGTGTCTGGATTTGAGCCTTAATTTCCAGGGAGGTAGAGCACCTGAAGACCGAGTTGCTCGTGGCGGATATCTTTACTGTATCGCCACTGAACACCTGTGGAAGCTCGGAGAAGGAAGTCTTATGAAGCTTACTCTTGTTTTCGCTCGACCAGATCCAGCTGGAACTGTTATAGGCTGTTTCTGTCTCAGACTTTAGGGTGTGGGTCTTTACGACAGATTCACAGTGTGGACAGGGTGATGAGACGCATGTGGGTTCCTTACGCTAACAGCTGGCCTTAAGCTAACAACAAGACACATTCCCTTGCGGAGGTAGCCTACTCTTTTTTCCCTCAGCCGCGCGCATGGCACTTGCTGTCCGTCACCAGAG
>JADBJO010003696.1:27500-45000 GCA_016801955.1 Conus betulinus | reverse complement strand
AACAGAACTC
This sequence comes from Conus betulinus, assembly GCA_016801955.1. Classification (NCBI taxonomy): domain Eukaryota; kingdom Metazoa; phylum Mollusca; class Gastropoda; order Neogastropoda; family Conidae; genus Conus; species Conus betulinus. Next base: position 44,990 of record JADBJO010003696.1, on the reverse strand, counting down.
TGACTTTAAAAGAAAAAAGAAGGATATTAAATATAGATATGTCTGCATGTATTGGAATCCTCAGGACGGAGGCATTGAGCTGAGCTGTGCCACGATTCTGGAATCAGGCAACTATAGCATTGCTGTCAGCACGGAAGACACGAACAACCAGCTGACTGTTCACCGCAAGACGGTCATGGTCACGGTTGTTGGTAAGTCGGGATTTGAACCCTGGATTGAAATCCGTAAGCCAATGATAAAGTCTACGTGGAGACTTTTGACAATGAATTAGGAGCAAAAATGGTCTGTCTGTCTGTCTGTTCTCTCTCTCTCTCTCTCTCTCTCTCTCTCTCTCTCTCTCTCTCTCTCTCTCTCTCTCTCTCTCTCTCTCTCCCCCCCCCTCTCTCTCTCTCTCTCTCTCTCTCTTGATGAATTTGGATGTTGCGACTGCGTGTCTGGCATAAAGAATATACTGATAGAAAAGGGATTTGGAATCGTTTAGGTTACCCAGATGGTAGGTAATGAAAAAACTATTCTTGTCAGAATTCTGATATTGGCTTGATGATTTGATTTAGTAAAGCTGGCATGCTCACATAACAGAGACAGAGAAACATGCGTGGTACAACTCTTTTAAAGACATTTATTTTCCAACCAGAGAAAATACCTCAGTGAAGCAGCACACAAATAGCACTGCAATAATCTGGTAAGGTTTAGAACTAGAACCCTAGGATTTCATGCGAACAAGAGATGGTTTGATACAAACCTTTCCTCAATACTCAAACGGTGCAAAGGATTCAGGCCATTTCCCGTTTACCTGTAGGGAATACGAAGCTTTACGTTAGACATCAATTGTTTTTAAGCAATGTCAGAGGAAAAAGTCGAATAATGTTTCATCAGCAGATGGAGATACTATTGAATCGCTGGCGAAGTTTTTCGCCGAAGCATAAAAACAAAGGAAGACAATACTTTCCTCGTTAAAGCAGTTTCCGGATTACGAACAAGAACCGGTGAACAATTCCAAGCTTATAACATTTAGTGTTACACATTGTTATAATTTCAGTACATCTGACGGTCCCATGATTAGCGTCAAAAGGTGCTTGATTATCCCTTTTTCTTGTTTTGGTATTGATGTATGTTTCGTCTGTAATGCATTAAACTAGATTATTTTGACTGCAGATAGAATGCTGTAGCGCAGTTTTAATTTTGACCTGTTTTTCTCTCTTTTATATAAGTGTATGTGTAAGCTGTAATTGTGTGTGCCATTTCCAAGAGCATTGTTAATTGCCCCTGTTGCCACCTTCTTTGTAAGAAGGCCATTTAGGCCATTGTCAATAAAATTGTCAATTGTCAACTCTCTTTCTCTATGTCTCTCTCTCCCTTCATTCACACATACACACACACACATGCACACACACAAAACACACACACACACACACACACACACACACACACACACACACACACACACACACATACGCACACATGCGCGCGCGCGCACACACACTCATCTATTTGTCTATGTGCAGATATATCGATGGATGGATGGTTGGGTGGCGAGTTAGATGAACAGACAGACAAGTAGATAAATAGATAGATAGATGGATATATATATATATATATATATATATATATATATATATATATATGTGTGTGTGTGTGTGTGTGTGTGTGTGTGTGTGTGTGTGTGTGTGTGTGTGTGCGCGCGCGCGCATGTGCATATACATAACTTACATGTGAATAAAAGCAAACGGTCGTCGGTTTATCACCAGATACTCCAAAGTCGCAGACGGGTGAGATCCACGTGATCAGAAAAGAAGCAGCAGTGCGTGACGTCACCACTGGCAAGTGGCACGTGCAGCTGTCGTGTGGCAATTTCTCCGATCGTGGTCACCCTCCCATTGACGTCATCTGGAGGGTAGGGTTCTTCACTGTGTCGTCAATTAAACCCTTTTTGGGTGGCTCCAGGAGTATGTGGGGATGGTAAAAAGGGATAAAAAGAACCTACAAAGAATTGGAGAAGACACACGTATAAAACTTTAGAAAAAGGTACATTTGCAACAAGACTGGAAGACTGACAGGGAAAATATCGGAACGGAAGAACAAAAGATCATACAAATGGTGGACAGATACACTAGACTTGTTGGAAAGAAAAAAAAAAAATCGAGATAAAGGGAAAAAAAACAACGTACAAAAATTGTATCACATCATTACTTAAGGCTGTAATACCTACGACTACCAAACAAGTGACATGATGTTGAATACTTCCACAGTAATTACGTTCTCATCAGCGATTACATTTATGACTGTCGCACTGATCAAATCATCGAAAAGCTGTCACATGATAGTGTATTTGTGAGGGTCAGACAAATGGCAAACGTCACAAATGTCACAAAGTTTCATTTGTATGACTGTCATACTGATCAAATTGTCAAAGGCTGTCAAATCAATTAATTATCAAAATAATTAAAAGACTGTCACACCAAGGGAGACGAACAGAGATAAAGAACAGAGTGAAGGGAGAGCATGCAAACAGAAAATTCACCGATTACCTCCTCCTCAACAGACAGCGAGACACAATCATGTTTGGCAACACAATTTCATATATAGTTTAAACCAATGAACTCTTACAGTCATACTCACTGAAGCACAACAAGCAGATCCTAAAGAGACCTACCACTCAGTGGACCCGGATTCTGAATACCCTGGATGGTGTTACAGAAGCTTCCAATCTTAGTAGGGTAACACTCGGGAATGCTTCTGGCAGAATCTTTGCATCTAACTATTTGAAACCCATGTCCAATGCGTGTTGGAGCTCTCTGTTGCACTCCGCAAATCAGAATTCACACACGATAATGAAATGCTTGTCCACCTCAAATGGATTAATATCCACCATGGCTTGAAGAAGAAAATGAAAGAAAGAAAGAAAAGTAAAAAAGAGTCGTGCAGATCACAAAACTTACGTAGAAAGATAAAGGGTTTTCCCACGACAGAGGAAACAGTTTACACCCCAGCGTTTTCCACAATTCCCGTAACTCCCCCACTGGGGAGGAGTCAAGTAAAGGTTATCGGAACTAGGTGGGATGTTCGGAAGTCTTAGTACAGGTTTGCTTTGAAGAAAAGCCAAAACACCTTAGGCTCACGTTCAGTTCCCAGCTGGTCTGAAAACGATTTTGGCTCCCTAGGCTAACAGCAGCATTGCACTCTTACAGCAGTCCCCAGCCTTCATTGTCGGCACATAGCCGATGCTGAACAGAGATGATTCAGGAAACAAACATATACGTGTTTTTCAGTGGCGAATTGTAAAAACATTGTCCCTTTCCTTCCTCACAGTCTGTCTCTCTCACATCTTGTTCCTTCTGCTGCTTAGCATCAACTCACTTCGTTGTTTCATTATGAAAAAGTCTTTTCTTTGATAAAGAGCAACCAAGAACCGTCTCTTCATTAACACTGGTTACTCTCAAATCACCGTATGTTCCCAGACTCCCAGAGGTGATCAGCCAGAAAGCACCGATTTCCAGGAAGGATTCTTCCAGCTCCTGCTGCCCAACCCTTTGGTGGGGGGCAACTACAGCTGCAGCCTGCCCCCCACACAGGCGGCGGCCAGGTGTCTGGCTGGACACTCTCCTCTGCTGGACACTGTGTCCGTGGAGGTGGAGGAGAAACGCAGGCAGGTTCCTGCTCCTGGAGGCCCAGCAGCAGGAGCTGCTTGAAGAACTGCAGGCCGACAGGGACACCTGGAGGAGGGCCATGGTAGACGTGACCAACAAGACGGACGAGCTGAAGAACAGGACGGACGACCTGGAGAATTGGCGGGGGGGTGTGTGTAGGGGTGTGTGTGTGTGTGTGTGTGTGTGTGTGTGTGTGTGTGTGTGTGTGTGTGTGTGTGTGTGTGTGTGTGTGTGTGTGTGTGTGTGTGTGTGTGTGTGTGTGTGTGTGTGTGTGTGTGTAAGTGTGTGTGTGTGTGTGTGTGTGTGTGCGTGCGTGCAAGTGTGTGTGTGTGTGTGTGTGTGTGTGTGTGTGTGTGTGTGTGTGTGTGTCGCACGCACGAGCGTGTGTGTATGTATGTATGTCCCCCCCCCCCCCCCACACACACACACAATTCAAGCGTAGACTCAAATATTTGCACCCTTTCTTGATTATTATTCACATGATGATGTTACGTTTTCAGCAGTATGTTTTTCTTACACAGCCTTTTTCTCGTTTTGCTTTCAATACCTGCATTGGTGTTTTGTTGGATTCTGTTTTTGAACCCTTGTGGTGAAAACACCTTAGGATTATGATGATGATGTGATGTGTTGTCCCGTCATGTCTGGCAGATAAGTAGGCAGGCAGGCCACCTGCTAATGTGGGTCTTCATGTGGAAATGAAGACCACATTCTGGGGCACTAAGTCGTCCCCAGACGCTGCATAGAATGGAGTCCTGCAACGATGGGTCCCATTTTCTCTGATTCCTCATTTCCTAGATGGCAGCTGCTCTGTTGCTCAAGAATGTCTTTGTATCCTGGGTACACCGTTGCTTCCACTGTTCTGTCAAGGGCGACATCTTCCCAGGAAACAGTATCGATATTGCATCTTCTGAGGTTGGCCTTCAAGGTGTCTTTCTATCTCTTGAGAGGCCATCCTTGGTCACGTTGTCCTTCCTCCAGTTATGTACAGATTAGCATCTTTGGAATTCTGCTGTCCTCCATACGAACTACGTCTTCTGTCCATCGGAGCTGGCTTTAGCTGAGTATACTCTCAATGCTGGGTAGGCCATATTTCTTTTAGACCTGCAGGTTGGACACTCTGTCTTGCCATTTGATGCTGCAGGTCTTGTGCAAGCATCGTTCATGGAACTGTTCGAGTTGCTGGATGTGTCAGCGGTACGTGGTCCACGTCTCACAAAAGTACAGGAGAGCACCCAGAACCACAGCTCTATAAACGGATATCTTTGCACGCAGTTTGATGCCATGGTCTTGCCACAAACTCTTTGAGAGTCTGCCAAAGTCAAAGTTGGCCATTCACATGCGCATCACTTCTGCATCCAGAGATCCGTTGCTGCTTACAGTGCTGCCCAAACAGTAGAAATTGTTTTGATCTCTGTGTTGTTGATGACGGCAGGTGGTGGTGGAGCACTGCCAGCTCTGGACAATGAAGGCTGTGACATGGCCTCAGTCTTACCAAGACTGATTGTGAGTCCAAAGCGTTGACATGCCCTTGCAAAGCGATCTGTGATGCATTGGATGTCTTCATGGGAGTGCGTGGCCATTGCACAACCCATCAGCAAAAAGGATCTCTCCCATCAGGACATCAAATACTTTAGTCTTGGCCTGAAGCCAGTGTGATCAACAGTGTCGAAGGCCTTGGTGAGATCAACAAACACCGTGTGCTGCTCCTCCTGATTCTGCTCACGGCATTCTCCTGTACCTGGCGAACAGCAAACACCATGTCGGCTGTGCCCATGCCCTGCGCGAAACCCGCCCTGCAATTCAGGGATGATGGGGTGTGCTATGTGGGTGATGAGTCTCTTTAAGGTGACTCTGGCACGAATCTTTCCTGCGATGCACGAGGGAAATCCCACGATGATTATCACCGGACGTTTTATCACCCTTCCACTGGTGGATGTGTACCATAGGGATATAGACTGTGGTATATCTCTATTTAATGGCAAAGAGAGAGGGCGGAAACAGTCAGTCGCGTCCCACTAATGAGTCTGAGTCTGCGGACGACAGGCATCAGAGCAGGCAATTTGGATGGTTCTGTTTTCAAGGTGGACTTCAATGGTTGCAATACGCGGCTAGTGAAGGATTCTATGTTTTTGATCTAACGCCCTAACTTTTATTCCTTGCCCCCCCCCCCCCCCCCCCCCCTTTTTTTTTTTTTTTTTCTTTCTTTCTTTCTTTCTTTCTGTGTTTCTGTGTTTCTGTCCTTTTTAATCTTTGCCAAGTCATTATTGTGATGACGGAGGAATTGTTAACCTGCATTTTTGTTCTCCTCCACTAATTGTTACACACACACACACACACACACACACACACACACACACACACACACACACACATAAATATATGTTCATGCATGCATATATATATATATATATATATATATATATATATATATATATATATATATATATCAAGAATAGTACTAAAACGCCTAATAAAATTTTAAAGTGCTCAACCCCTTGGGGAGCAACATCTGTTAAAATAGTATGGTAAAAAACTTCCTTTTACATACTATTTTAACAGATATATATATATATATATATATATATATATATATATATATATATATATATATATATATATATATATATATTTTGTTAAAATAGTATGATAAAAGGAAGTTTTAAAAGTCAACAGATCTGTTTCGAGCCAGCGCTCTCGTCAGGATGGTTTTGGGGCGCCTACGCTGGTGTTATATGGCCTGATGTCACTGTTTGCACGTGCGGATTGGCTGCACGTATATTGTTCGTTTTTTGGGGGTTGTTTACAGTTCAGGGTGCGTTTGCTGACAACGATTTCCATTTGTGCCTGCAGTTGTTTACTATTTCTACTTTAGTATTTAGGGTTGGTAAGTATGGTTTGCATAGTATTAACCATTTTTCTGTTGAACATAGTTTGCATCTTTTTGAAATGTTGTGTTGTATGGTGATGCCCTTTTTATGATTTTCCAGGATATGTTTATAGTTTATTTTTTTTTGTTTTTAAGTCTCCAAATATATTTGCTCAGTTCTGTTTGGTTTTTTTGTATTTTTCTTTGTTGAATGACTGTTTATGGTTTGCGTATCTGGTTTTGAAGTGATTTTCAGTGATCCCTATGTATGTTTCTTTTTCATTTTCTGATGTCACAGTGGCTTGGTATACATTGTTGTTATAGAGGCATTTGTTGCTTAAGGGACACTGTTCTTTTTTAGCACAATTGCAGGATTTCCTTTCTTCACCCTTCTTTGCTGTGTTGCTTTTCATTTTGTTGGATGAATCAATTATATTTTTAAGGTTAGGCATGCATGAATATGATAGTTTGATGGTGTTCTTGTTGAATATTTTGGACAATTTGTGTTCTTTTGGGAAGGATGCTGTCAAAATTTTTAAAAATTCTTTCCCTACGTTTGTTTTTACTCGTCCATCATATGGAGGGTTGTACCATGTGATTTTCCTTTTCTGCTTTTTTGTTTTTGTTCATGTTGTTATCTGGGTTGTATTGTGGTTTGTAGCTGTAACCACTTTTTTGCAATGCCTCTTGGTATTCTGCTGCTGCATTGTTGAATACTCTTTCATTATGTGACAGATTAGATAATCTCTTGTTTATGCCATTGGGTATGGTTTTTAGTATAGATGGTGGGTGGTGCTATTGATGTTTACATAAATGGGTGTGTCATTAGGTTTCTTGTATGGTTTATATATCAGGCCATATAACACCGGCAGTAGGCGCCCCAAAACCATCCTGACGAGAGCGCTGGCTCGAAACAGATCTGTTGACTTTTAAAACTTCCTTTTATCATACTATTTTTAACAGATGTTGCTCCCCCCAAGGGGGTGAGCACCTTAAGATTTTTATTAGGCGTTTTAGCAGTATTTTTAATATATATATATATATATATATATATATATATATATATACATGCATACATAGATGTATGCTTTCATGAAGCTAAAATGTTGTTCTTGCTTGTTCTCAGATGACGCTCTTCGAACTTCTAAGCCGGTAAGCTTTCACGCCAGACTGACCCGTAACACCGAGTTCTCCAGCGGTACCCGCCTGAAGCTCAGCAACGTCATCAACAACCAAGGTGGAGGCTACGACCCTAAGGCCGGCCAATTCAAGGCTCCTCTCAATGGCACTTACTTCTTCATTGGCACCACGGGGTCCTATTCTGGCGGAAACTATGCCAACATGCGCTTGATGAAAGAGGGGTCTAAGATGGCAGAGACTTATCTCTACTTCGATTCCAGCTACCGAAGTATGGGTTCCTGTCATGCGACAGTGTCTCTGTCCGCTGGGGAGAAAGTGTGGTTGGAGACTTCAAGTTCCGGCTATTCCAACAGCTATTTCTCCAGTTCTGTCACTTCCTTCTCTGGCTTTCGCATTGCATGAAGTGTGACGCCCATTGTCCATGATGTCTCTGTCTCTGTCACTCTCTCCCAATGTTCATTTTAATCTGTCCCAGACAATCTGCATTACTATATGCCTCTGTGTCTGTCTCACTGTCTGTGTGTCTGTTTCTCTCTCTCTCTCTCTCTCTCTCTCTCTCTCTCTCTCTCTCTCTCTCTCTCTCTCTCTCTCTCTCTCTCTGTAATATTGAGGCTTTGTCTTTCGTCACTATGACACAGGGAGACAGCTCTTAACTGAACTTTAGCGTTGGTGCAGGTGTCAGTCGCGTGTCACAATCATCGGTGCATTGTCCCCTGAGTCAGAGTAACCTGTGCAAATATTACCCATCATAGGTGACAGGTCAGAAGTCATGGACCACTCCAGACTTTGGCACTGGAAGAAGAAGAGACTTGTTTCCAGACCAGAAATCACTGTGAAAGGAGCATAACACTGATGATAAGTAAAGCCATTGAATATCTACCTATACTGCAATCTGAAGTCGAACTATTTCATGGTTTATGAACAGATATGCATTTCACATGACAGTTGTTTATTCTTTTTAAAGAAACTCAAGATGTGAATAATGGACAAACAATGTAAAACAAAGTTTGTTTATCCTACATACACCCATCTGGGTGCAAATAATTCAAATGTTCAGACTCTAAAGTCTACGTAATGTGCAGATGTTTTAACACTTTTAGTGTTTTCCATACTTCCATGAAAAGAACCCTTGAACGTTTTTCTATTTTGTGTATATTTTACCATTAGCCTGGAGATTTTTTGTTTATGATCATTCCAAAAACGACACCCCCTCCTTTCCCCTGCCCCCATTAAAATCAATTTGTGACGTACTGGTAGATGTGTGTGTGTGTGTGTGTGTGTGTGTGTGTGTGTGTGTGTGTGTGTGTGTGTGTGTGTGTGTGTGTGTGTGTGTCTTTTCTTCTTGTAATATCAATATAACTTTCTGCTTATTCAGCCATGTATTACCTTTGTTAAATGGCATGAGCGCGGTGTACTGCATTTCTTGTAACCTGCATTTTTTTTCTCATGCTGCTTGAATCAATAAACTATTCTCCAAACTATTATATGTTGCCATGTTGTGAAAGTCGCTATGGAATTTCCTTTTTCTTCTGGACTGTTGAATTTTTACCATAAGGCGTAAACCTTCACTTTATGGAAGGGATGTGAAACTGTATGAAGAAACTTTAAGGAGAGCTGGACTGCAGATGATCTTCATGATAGGAGCCCCCACCCCCATCCAACCCCTGGCGCCTTCCCCCACAGCCACCCCACCCCCTTGTAAGTATATCCACCTTAAACTCTGTACATTCAAAGAGGTTACATCACATCAATGTCATGCCCTTCTTTACCACCTTTTCTTTCTCCAGCGTCTGGATTTGAGCCTTAATTTCCAGGGAGGTAGAGCAACTGAAGACCGAGTTGCTCGTGGCAAATATCTTTAGCACTTCGCCACTTCGCCAGTGAACGATTGTGGTAGTAGCTCAGAGGGGATGTTTTATGAAGCTTACCCTCGACCAGATCCAGCTGGAACTCCTATAGGCTGTTTCTGTCTCTGACTTTAGGGTGTGGGTCTTTACGACAGATTCACAGTGTGTGGACAGGGTGATGAGACGCATGTGGGTCCCTTACGCTAACAGCTGGCCGTAAGCTAACAACAAGACACACTCCCTTGCGGAGGTAGCCTGATCTTTCTTTCCCTTAGCCGCGTGCATGGCACGTGCTGTCCGTCACCAAAGCCACTTCCAGCTAGCACGTGCCCTCAGCAAAATTCCCACACATAGGCAGATACTGTTTACCATACTTACCGGCATGTAGGCTCTCTTTCTCGTTTTCTCTCTCATGTATAGTGATCAGGAACAGTGCGAACAGAGGCACGTACAGACCCGGATTCATTTAAAGCGCTTAAAGCAGACCACACTATGGTATGTATTCTTTCATCAGGTGAGGGAGGTTGTATGTTTGAGTTCATTTACCACAATCGTATTTTCTTTCAAAATGTCCCTTCTTTGCAGAGGATTCTACACTACCCATATTTGTAATTAGTCGACAGAAGTACCAAAAATAAACGCAAACTGTTCTGTTTCAGACTGCTGTAAGGCTATGGTGCTGTTCTTAGCATAGGGGGCCCACAGACACGTATCACAATGCACTTTGTTTCTGATTGAACAAATTTGATTTTTGTTGGTGCACAACAGCTATGTATGCGGCTGAAATGTAGAAAATAAATGAATATAGGATCATCGAAATTGCTTAGCGTGAATTTCTTTTCTGATCCATTTTCTGTGTCACACTGTCTGTCTGTCTGTCTGCTGTTCTGCCAGCCTGTATCTCTGAGAGAGAAGATGGACAGACAAGCAGACACCATGATGATGTGTTGGGGATCTCTGTGCCCTCCTTCCGTCTTACCTCCTCCCCTCCCCCTTCCACTCCCTTCCGCTGATTACTGATTCCGATCTATTTTTGTAGTTCTACTGGCAAGGTTGATTGCCTCTTCCCCAGGGAAATATAGCACTGCTTCACACACGTACTGTAAATTCTAGGCATCTTCCACGAGAAATACTGCTCTGTCTGGGCCACGTGGTGAGAATGGCACAGGAAGTGGTACTACAAAGGGAGGTCAGTCTTTGAGGAACTTCATCAGTTACTTCCCCTGATGGGGCAGCTGTGATGTCTTAATAAGATCCCTCTTCACACAAATCCATCCATCTCCCGCACTCTTCCTGTCACACCTGATATCCCCCTAACTCCCTACCCTAGCCTCTTTCATCCTGGTTCCTCCTCATATATATATATACACTTTTTTTTCTAATCCTGCCTGTCTGTCTGTCTGTCTGTCTGCCTCTCTCTTAGGCCCGTTGCTGTTCTCAGTTTATGTAAATGATCTCCCTCTTTATACTGAGGATTCATGTGAACTCTTTTGTGATGATACCACTGTCCATACAAGTAGTTCCAGCGAAGAAGCTGTTTTCACATCATTACAGAAGAATGCTTAAGTCAGTTTACTCAAACGGACAGCAAAAATGAAATGTTTTCGGTGAACTTGTACACAACAAACAAAATTCGAAGTCCATATGGCAAGCAATAAATGAACTTACGAATAAACTTCACAGTCAAAGAAAAGTCCTATAATCAGCATAACGCCAAATGAACTCAACAAACACTCCACAACAGTTGCAGAACACGTTGTCAAGGAAAAGAATACTGACTTAAATGAACTACTTTAATTGATAAACTTGTGTGTTGCTACGAACATTCGTTCAGCTCCACCTATGACAGTCAGTGATGTTTACAAAGCTTTATGCCAATTAAAGCAGACAGGAAGTCACAGACTCGACGGAATTGATGGGAAGAATCTGAAACTATCAGCACCTGTTATATATAAAACTCTTACCTACGTTTACAATTTATGCATTTTAATGCCACTTTCCCGCTCAGTTCAAAGTTGCAAAAGTAAGACCCATTTTTTCAAATCTGGAGACAAATCTTGGAAATAAAGGTCATTATCATCATCATCATCATCATCATCATCATCATCATCTCTCTGTCTCTCTTTCTGTCTCTGTCTCCTCTCTCTCTCTCTCTTACACACACACACACACACACACACACACACACACACACACACACAAAACATACACACAGTTTGTGTATATAACTCTCTCCCTGTGCATGTGTATGTAAGAGAGAGAGAGAGAGAGAGAGAGAGAGAGAGAGAGAGAGAGAGAGAGAGAGAGAGAGAGAGAGACTGGTATAACTGGTATACACACAGACAGTTTGAGTGCATAGGTCGAGGAAACAAAACCTTATTCGACTTGAACAAAGTGAGTTTTCATGTCAGAGGTTCAGGGACGGAATGAAAAAAGCTCTACAACCCGAAATCGAGGTAGTAAAATCAAGTGAACACGACTGTTGATTGAGTGACGGTGCTAATGTAGGAGGCATCTGTGGTATTCTGTACTTTCTGGGGGAATGTAGTGGTGGATCAGAACGGAGAAGGTGAAGAAGAATCCATTGGAAAATGCACTGTTTTTTAGTGTGTGTGTGTGTGTGTGTGTGTGTGTGTGTGTGTGTGTGTGTGTGTGTGTGTGTGTGTGTGTGTGTGTGTGTGTGTGTGTGTGTGTGTGTGTGTGTGTGTGTGTGTGTGTGTGTGTGTGTGTGTGTGTGTGTGTGTGTGTGTGTGTGTGTGTGTGTGTGGTGTGTGTGGTCGTGTGCCACTGGTGTGTGGTGTGATGTGTTTGTGTGTGTGTGTGAGTGTGTGTGTGCCACTCCAGGCCAGATGTTTGCTGTCGATGAGGTTAGTGTGGCGAGGGCATTCAACAATTGTGCTGGTTCATTTTTCGCAAAAACCCACCCCAGCAGATAGGGGATGTCAAACAACGTCGATTATTCCATAAGAAGCAAGTGTGTGATGTTGTAATGTTTGACCGAAAGAAAAGGCGGGAAATGAATTCAAAGCAGTTTGAATGACAGTGAGTGAACCCCACAATCAGCTAACAATCTCCACAGATACGTTACTGACACGATACACAGTCGCTAACACTGTGTGTATCTTCCCTCACTCTATCAGTCTGTCCGTGTTCCCCCGACATATTATCAAAGTCCCGGCCCTTTGCGGTCGGCTGGGCTATAAGCATCAGTATCTTATCTTATCTTACCCCCCCGCTCCTTCCCCATTTCACAACTGTTTTTTGTATTTTCGGAACGAAGACATTCCAATGTGAAAATCGTTATGTTGTCTGATAGGCTTATGCTTTAGAACTCGAAAGACGGACACTCAGACAGATGGACAGAAAGAGAGAAACAAACAAACAAAACAAAAAAAGAAAGAAAGAAAATAAGAAAAAAAAAGAATAATATTATAGAAAGAGAGAAAAAAAACAAACAAAGCGAAACAAAAAGAAGAAGAAGAAGAAGAAGAAGAAGAAGAAGAAGAAGAAGAAAAAGAAAGAAAGAAAAAGAAAAAAAAAAAAAGAAAAAAAGAAAAAAAGAAAGAAAGAAAGAAAGACAGACAGAAAGACAGACAGACAGAGAAAAAAAAAAAAAAAACAAAAAAAAAAAACAAAAAATTCTAAAGAGAGAAAGGGAAGTCAGAAAAAGACAAGGTTATGTACAGACCAGCAGTTTGTGACTCTGTGTCAATTTCACAATCACTGACAATCTGCTGGCGCAATCCGTAACAAATTAGTATTTTGAAATCTCGTAGATGCCGACAATCCACTGCACAGCTGATGGGACAGGAAACAGAATTCCCTGTTACTGTTCTGAAAGCTGGAAGAATCAGTTCATTGCTGTGGAAAACTCAGAGGCTTTCGCTGATCCCACTACCTATCAAATGAATTACAAAGCGCTCGGAATTTTTCACTTTCTCCCATCGATTTCTCTTCTGCTGTCTGGAGTGGTTAGAATGATGGCCATCAGCAAGAATCCAGCTCTCTTTTCCTGAAGACAACAACAACATCTTCTTCTTAAAAAGTGTTTGAAATACCCCCGCCAGAGAACATGGACAAACGAATCACAAGACAAAACACGACGCGTTTTGACCTCTTAGGTCTTCTCCAAACAAGGTAGACAACACTCAGGAGAAGGAAAATGAAGAAACGAGTAATCACTTCTTTTGTCAAATTCGGCACATCTTGATCAGTGATTGCTCGTTTTTCATTTTCTAAGACACACACACACACACACACACACACACACACACACACACACACACACACACATATATATATATATATATATATATATATATATATATCCCATATAAATATATGTGGGATATTTCTTTCTCAGGCTTTGAACAAGCTTGACAAAGTTTTTTTTTTCTTTTTGTTTTTTTTTTTATGTTTCCTGTGTTTCTATTGTGTGTTTTTTTTTAGATCGTTCACACTTACATGGAGTACAATTGCATCTGTATAATCCACTGTATTGTCCAACAGTTTATTCTTACATTCCTTTATTGTGTAGCACTTCTGACGTTTTACAACGTGCAAGCCATTACCCAAACCTAGTCTCTCTTCACATATGTCATTTAACACAGAATCCGAGACGATCAAAACTTTGGGGAGATCGGAGTTGCCGTCAGTTTCATATCTCTCCGAATTGTTTGCTTGTAGAATTAAACCGTTTTTTTGTTGTTGTTTTTTTTTACAGCTGAGTGGTGGTAAGGTATTGGGGAACTCTTTTATTAGTTTGTTGGTGCTTCCTGTACTTTTTGTTCTTTGGACAGAATCGATATGGGTTCGACACTTGAGACCAGGATTTTTCTCTTGACGTGACGGTGACGCGAGCACACACCACACACACACACACACACACACACACACACACACACACACACACACACACACACTCACACGTACTCGAACACTCGTACACACATGCATTCACTCTCACAAAACACACGCATACACGCACACATACGCGCGCGCACGCACATACACACCACACGCTCTCTCTCTCTCTCTCTCTCTCCTCTCTCTCTCTCTCTCTCTCTCTCTCTCTCACACACCACACACAACACACACACACACACACACACGCACAGAGAGAGAGAGAGAGAGAGAGAGAGAGAGAGAGAGAGAGAGAGAGAGAGAGAGAGAGAGAGAGAGAGAGAGAGAGAGAGAAGAAGAAGAAGAAGAAGAAGAAGAATTAATGAAAAAGGAATTCTGCCCATTATATACAATCTTGTACCCCTTTGCACCTTTTCCACCAACTCTCTGTCCCTCTTCAAATATCAAGGGGGGTCACGAGATTTGACACGAAGCGACAGGGAACTATTAATTTCAGCTGCGGCACACACACCACACACACACACACACACACACACATGTGAACATTCACAAACGCACGTACCTACGCAGGCACATAATCAGGTGCGTGTGAGCCAATGCATGCAGAGTGAGAGAAAGAGAAGAAGTGGATGATGTGGGTGTTTTCTGTCGGTATTTCTCTCATTTATGGCCAAGAGAGTGGAAAATAGCATCGCCATGCGCGTGAAGACACATTGACACTGAAAACGGCGGTAGACGGTGTAACGGTAGGCTGCCTGCCTCCTCACGCTTTTATTCTGGGGTAGTTTATTGCTCCAGTGTGGCGACGTGGAACAAAATCCTGGGCCACGTAAGGACAGCTACCGCCAGACCTGCCTGAGCTCTGACAGGAGAGCCAGTACTGAGAAAGCAGCAAATTCCTCGGCCAGCAAGCCAACAACCTCCAAGCCTACTGAATCACCCACCCTCATGGATGTCGTGTCTATGCTGCAGGATCTGAACAGCAAAGTGGACAATATTAAAGATGACATTAAGGACATTCGTGACGGTTTTGCTGGGTTACAAGAAGAGGTTCAGTTCCTGAAAGGAGAAGTGGCTGATCTTCGTCGAGAAAAATGAAACTTTGAAAAAGAGGATGATGGACACAGAACGTAAAGTCGATGACTTAGAAGGACGCTCCAAGCGAAACAACTTAATTTTTTACGGTCTTCCGCGTAAGCCAAACGAGACACCGGCTGAATGTGAAGGTATCGTCGGCGACCTGCTAGTGGACAAACTGCAGCTGACTGGAGATGTTCAGTTCGACCGGGTCCATCGCTTGAACGGCAAATCCAACTCGCCCGTCATCGCGTGCTGCACATTCTTCAGAGACAAAGAGAAAATTCTAAAGGCCAAGCGTAATCTGAAGGGAAGTGAGGTGTTCGTTGGCGAGGACTTCTCTCTACGTGTAAGAGACATAAGAAAACAACTGTCCCCGCATCTAAAGAAGGCCAGAGAGGAGGGCAAGCGAGCGACTATGGTCTTCGATCACCTCCTTATTGAGGGGAAAAAGTACTTTCTGGGAGAGGGGGGAGCTCTTACAGAGTCAAGATAGGGGGGAGGCCAGCCCAGCTCGACACCGGTGTCATCCTACAGATTTGCACGTGCTAGCTGTGCAGAACGCCAAAAGGCCGGGTGCGATGGCAGTGGTGTGCGGAAACTGTGTTGTGAACCGGTTGACGTTGACGTTGTAAATACTGAGCGCGCAAAGGTGAGGTGGGGGTCATTTGTAAATATGGAGGAAGAATTTATGTTGAATTGTATTGATCAAAATGTTCTAGTTGATATGAATATGACTGATTGTGTTAATGCAGGCGAATCGACCTTCTTATGTTCTGAAACTGATAACATGGATATGTGTGGTGAAAAACAGAGTTGAAGACATTTACCGATCGATATCACGTGACACACAGACCGACGGTGGAAGTTGTAAGAGGGGGGCATCTCAAAAGGAAATCGTTAACGGAAAGAGAGGACAGGGGTGGTAACGATGTGTCTGGTGAACGAGTGGAGAGGAACACACTGAGGGGTGAAAGGAAAGATGTCAGTGAGAATGAAAGTGCGTTACATTGTGATGGCTGTGAAAATGATAAAGATTGTGATGTGTCCTTCTCCTTTTTGCACTGGAATGTAAATGGACTCTTGTCTAAATTCAATGATACAGACTTTACTCCCTATTTGTTGAAATTTGATTTCATATGTCTTGTCGAAACCTTCGTAGAGGATTCCCAAACTTAGTATTTCCAGGCTATACTATTTTCTGTAAACCAGCAGTTAAGTTTTCAAAACAAGGAAGATATTCTGGTGGAGTTATATGTCTCATTAAAACTGAACTTACACCTTATGTCCATGAAATCAAGACAGACTCTCCAAATATTCTTTTATTTTTAGTTGATAAGGGTGTTTTTGGCTTTATGGAAGATGTATTATATATGTGTACATATGTTCCACCAGAGGGTTCGCCATATTACACTTACTTTGATGTTGAAATGGTATTAGTGAGCTTGAAGAATGTCTTTTTGATTCTCTACTTGAGTTTGAGGATGTGCATGTAATTCTGTCAGGCGATTTGAATAGTAGGACTTCTGATATTTTTCCACATATCTTTGATGAAAATGATGTTTATGATCACCTGTTTATGATTGTTCTTTTTCTGCTAAAGGCATGAGAAAGTCTGCAGACAATGGTATGAATAATTATGGAAAATATTTGTTAAATATGTGCACAACCTTTGGACTGTGGATTCTAAATGGCACATGTAATGGGGATGCTGACGGCAACTATACGTTCATATCAGAAGCAGGATGTAGCGTTAATGATTACTTTCTTCTGTCTAAGGAATTGTTTTCGGTTTCGCGTCTTCATGTGAAATGGTGATCTCAGAGAGAATAGAATCAGATCATTTGCCAATCGAATTAAATTTTAGATTTTCTGAAAGAAAAAACCAGATCGCAAGTAAATCCCACAGAAACAGACCAAGTCATTGAAAAGTTTGTGTGGAACAATGATTTAAGGTCAGTCTATACTCAGAAAATGACATCAGAAGAAACACGGTTGGTACTTGATCGTGCCACAAAGTTAATTGATCATGATTTCAATGGTGCTTTGC
>JADBJO010003696.1:12500-17500 GCA_016801955.1 Conus betulinus | reverse complement strand
TTGATCTTCCCAGAATTTCCATTGTGATTGAAAGCTATACCTAAAGAAAATATCATAGCAAGATTATCATTTCAATATTGAAAATTCAACCTTCTTTTACTTTTTTTTTGTTTGTGGAATAAATGTATTTAAGGCTTTAATGGATTGGCTTCCAAACACTATTGTTGACAATACCTAGAGACAGCATCTAATCATCGCTGTAAGCCTTGTAGTATTTCTGATCAGAGCATATCTGGTCAGTATTTTAAGAGCATAAACAGTCGAACAATCTTCGAGAGATTGTTTATCGGGTCCAATATGAGCATTAAGCGAAGACCACCGGTTGTCTAGATATATGGTTCAATACAATTCAGATGTAACGTAACAAAATGGTGACAGACCGTCACCTTGTCTTACACCCTTATACTTTCTGAAATGACAGGCATTGTGCTATTCTGAAAAAAAATAAATAAATGCCAGCATGTTCTTATGCACGGCAACAACAACAATGTGTAATTTACCGTGCATATTATTCAGAATACTTTTGAGCGAATGATTCATCACGCCAAGTACAATCAAATGCTGCATGACAGTCAATGAAAGCACAAATGCACCGTTTGAATAGTGGATACTATGAGAAAAATTGACAAGTGACTTTTACATCTGCATGTCACCCATGGAACTATGTCTCTTTCTGGCAGTTAGAAAGAAGTTTGTTATTCTCTACAAAATCGTGGAGTCTGTTGTAAAGAATTAGCCCAAACAAGTTAGTGAAGTAATGTCTCGAGAATTATCTAAGAGGTGTAAACCCCTTCCACTTTTATATTTTGGTCGTATCAAGCCTCTCTTAAGTCTTTTTCTCAACAGATCTTTCTTCCAGCGTATCTGATTTAAAAAAAAAACAGCTTCAATAAAAATCACCTCACTGTGCACACACAGTATGTTTTATTTGTGTGTGTCCGTGCGTTTACCTTTGTTGGAATTTGTCATTCTTTATGTTCAGCAGCAGTTTTCCTTTGACCTTTCCCAGATTTAGAACAGTGACTCACTAGAATACAAGGCACATTAAGAGTGAATCACTTTTGTGCCAGACGTTTCTATCTATAATCGCAGTTCTAATAATTCTTTTCTTTTCTTTTTCTTATACTCTTATATTATATTCCATTTCTTCCCTTTGTTGATCAAATAAAGTCACAAGAAACTCAGTCAGTTTTTGTCATTTTAAAAACATTCTTCTTTTCGTACCATATTTTTTTCTTTTTTCCTGTTGTCCTTTCTTTCTTTTTCGTTTCTTCGGTCGGTCGGTTGATAGTTCGTAGTCTGTTCCATTTTTTTACTTATAAATGCAAACACATGGGAAGAAGCGAATTATGTATTCCCACATTGCAACAATGAAACAGGGTAGCCTCGACAGCTTCGGGGTGATGACTTTTTACGAGCTAATCGGACTGAATTCAATCTTCTCTCTTCTATAAGTTTTTTTCCCTCTCTATTTCCTTTTTTTTGTCTGGATGTCTCCCTCTTACATTTAAAATTAAAGATGAAGTATAGACACAAAATCGATTTCGCAGTGACATTCTGAACGCGTTTTCACATTAACAAACGTCTTCAAATGCAGCAGGTAATTTTATTCGGGCTTTTTTTTGTTACCTGCAGTGAATCGCGTCATATTATCAATTGTCGTTTAATGAATTGCAAGAATGTTAAAAGGGTTGAATGCCTGTTTTTTTGTTTGTTTGTTTTTTTTAGATAAGTGTTCTACATGAGAAAAAGTTTGCGAAAGAGTTCTACACACACACACACACACACACACACACACACGCGCGCACGCGCGCGCATGCACACATGGTAAAATGAACCTTCTTTCTCACTGTGTCTCCGCGTACGCAGGCTGATACTCCTGCGGAAACACCCTGTATAGGCAGGCAAAGATTAACCCCATCTACCCCACAAAGGGAGTGGAGGTTTTGTGTTATCCCGCCATTCAGGCACCATGCTCCTACATCGGTTTTTTTGTTTGTTTGTTTGTTTTTTGCATCCCCTACCTTTGTAAATCAAATTCAATTAATCATTGTCACGTTTAAGAATACTGTGTGGAGACAGCTCTCTTTTGTTTCCTTATTTTCTTTCTTAGATGATGACGATCATGATTATGGTCATGATGATGATGATGATGATGATGATGATGATGATGTGGTGGTGGTGGTGGTGGTGGTGGTGGCCGCCGCTGCCGCCGCCGCCGCCGTCGTCGTTGTTGTGGTTGTGGTTGTCGTTGCCGCTGCTGCTGCTGCTGCTGCTGCTGCTGCTGCTGCTACTGCTGCTGCTGTTGCTGCTGCTGCTGTTGCTGCTGTTGCTGTCCTTGTTGTTCTTGTTGTTGTTTCTTTTTGTCTTCTTTCTTGTCCTTCTGGGTTATTTATAAGCAGAAACACGTAAACAGAGAAAGAAAACAAATCATGTTAACAAGTCGCGACCTGAAAACTATGCACTCTCAGCTGCTTCAAAGTGAAAGCATTTTTACAAACTAATCAGACTGAATTTAATCTTCTCTGATCTTTAAACTCAATTTTCAACCTTTGTTTCTCTTCTGTCTGGATGTCCTTCTTCCTTAGTGCAAAAATGGTAATAATGCCACAAATCAATTATGCAATGTCATTTTCAAAGCATTTTCATATTAACAAGCGTCTTCAGATGCAGCGCGTAAATTTATTCTAACATGAGTTTTGCTCTGTGCATGTGTGTGTGTGTGTGTGTGTGTGTGTGTGTGTGTGTGTGTGTGTGTGTGTGTGTGAGTGTGTGTGTGTGTGTGAGTGTGTGTGTGTGTGTGCGCGCGCGCGCTTCAGCATCTGAAGGTGAATAATCGCATCTCATTATGAACGGTGATTAAACACACTGTGATAATATAAACAATGTGGCTTTTTCCAATATGGATCTTCTACATAATAAATCGATTACGCCAGATTTCGTTACACACACACACACACACACACACACACACACACACACACACGCACACACGCACGCACCCACGCACGCACGCGCACGCGCGCTTGCGCGCGCATGCACGCACGCACGCACGTACGCACGCACGCACGCACGCACGCACACACACACACACACACACACACACACACACACACACACACACACACACACACACATACACACACACTGCGATTGGGAAATTTTTAATACTGCATTGGATAATTCAGTTTCTATAGACTTAAGATTACTTGGATAGGGAAAGACACGAAGAAAGTGGAAAGGAACGAAGGGAGAAATTCAGACAGACGGAAAGATGGAAAGACCAGATCGAAGAAAGTCAAAATTTTAGATATGCTTATTACAAAAAAAAAAGAAGAAGAAGAAGAAATTCACTCTCAAAGAAGCCTGAAACAGCACATTGGCCGATTCAGCTTATTGTTATTATTTAATTTTGATTTTAGCAACAAAAATGTAACGTATGAAGGCACTTTAAAGCAGGATAGAAGGCAAATCCTTTGAGTTGTCTTTGACTGATCATGATGAAAAACAAACCAACAAACAAGAGTGAACACCCAATGTCCTTGTTGAACACGCGTTCTGAGTGAACACACAACGTCCTGAGTGAACACACAACGTCCTGGGTGAACACACATCGTCTTCGGTGAAAATATAACGTTCTGAGCGAACACCACAACGTCCTGAGTGAACACACAACGTCCTGAGTGAACACACAACGTCCTGAGTGAACACACAACGTCCTGAGTGAACACGCAACGTCTTAAGTGAACTTACAACGTCCCGAGTGGTAAACGTAGGATAGTGAGTAAACAGACAACGTTCTTGGTGGACATAAAACGTCCTGAGTTAACGCACACCGCTCGGAGTGAACACCTAACATCCTGAGTGAATACACAGCGTCTGGGTGAACACACAACGCCATGACTGATCACACAATATCCTGAATTCACACACAACGTCCTGGGTGAACGCGTAACATCCTGAATGATTACGCAATGTCCTGCGTGATCTCACAATGGCCCGAGTGAACACACAACATACTGAATGAACACATGAACATTCTGGGTGAACACAAAAGGCCTGCGTGAACAATTGTAACGTTCTGAATGAACAAAGACAGACCTGGGTGAACACACAACGCCCCGAGTGAACGCATAAACATTTTAGTGAAACGTTCTGAGTGAATACACAACGTCCAGAATGCACACACAACATCCTGAGTGAACGCATAATATCCTGAGTGTACAGAGCAACGTCCTGAGTGATCCAGTAATATTCTGAGTGTACAGACAATGTCCTGAGTGAACACACAGCGTCCTGAGTGATCATATAATATCCTGAGTGAACACGCAGCATTCTGAGTGAACGCATGACATCCTGAATAAGCACACAATGTCCAGAGGGAACACATAACATCCTGAGTGAACACCAAACATCCCGAGTGAGGACACACGACTTGAGTGAACACATGGTATTCTGAGTGAACACACAATGCCTTGAGTGAACAAATACATCCTGAGTGAACGCATAACGATCTCAGTGACCACATAACATCCTGAGTGAACAGCAAACATACGAGTGGATACACACATCCCGAGTGAACACACAACGATCTGAGTGAACTCATAACATTCTGAGTGAACACACAATGTCTTGAATGATCAAATGCATCCTGAGTGAATACACAACGACCTCACTGAACACACGACGTCCTGAGTAAATATACAACGTCCTGAGTGAACACACAACGTCTTGATGAACACACGACGCCCTGAGTAAACCCACAACATCCTGGATGCACAAGCGACGTGCTGAGTGAACACATAACGTTCTGCGTGAACGCACAATGTCTTGAGTGAACAAATGTATCCTGAGTGAATATACAAACGACCACACTGAACACACGACGCCCTGAGTAAATATACAACGTCTACAATGACTTGAGTGAACAACATAGGATCCGTAGTAAGCGCACACAACGTCCTATGGGAATTCATAGCATCCAGAGTGAACACACAACG
>JADBJO010003696.1:0-7500 GCA_016801955.1 Conus betulinus | reverse complement strand
AGGCACAGATATTTATAACATATACTAACCCACACGTGGAAAAACAGTCGAAAAACTTCCGTATATAACATCCTTTCCTACGCTACCATTCTCACCCGCTTAGTTCCAACATTCTGTTCCCATTCCCTTCACTCGCTGATGGTGAGGTTGAGAGAAACGGGGAATGGAAAAATTGTGAGCTTGCGCGCGTGTGTGTGTGTGTGTGTGTGTGTGTGTGTGTGTGTGTGTGTGTTTCCTATCCAAACAAACCAAAACTCATAAGAAATTGAATCAGTCAACGGACTATTGACGTTTCCTCAAACTCTAGAAATCATTTAACTTTGAGTTAATCTGGTTATGCTATTTCACATTCGTTTCTCACATTTGTTTATTGTGAGCTTCTTTTTTTACCAGTCTTTGTTTGCATTCATTTTTTTTTCCTTTTCGATCAAATCATCTAAAACACATAACAAATTGAATCAGTCAATACCACGTCCAAAACATTCTCCTTGAAATCAACTTCGGTGTCTCTTTTTCCTTCCTTCCTTCTTTTCTTTTTGTTTCCATTTCTTCCCCTTTTCTGATCAAATGAAGTCACAAGAAACTCAGACAATCAAAGCCACGTGAAAAAAATCATTATCCTTGAAGACAGCTTTCCTTTGTTTCCTTATTCTCTCTCTCTCTCTCTCTCTCTCTCTCTCTCTCTCTCTCTCTCTCTCTCTAGTAGTTGTATTCTAATCTTATTTGTTCTGTATTAGTATGTTCTTTTGTAATAGGTGGATCGCCTTGTAGTCTCAGTGTGTGTGCGTGTGTGTGTGTGTGTGTGTGTGTGTGTGTGTGTGTGTGTGTGTGTGTGTGTGCGTTTACGCGCGCGCACGCGCGTGCGCGCGTGCGTGCGTGCGCGCATGCACTTGTGCGTGAGTGTTTATGGGACACACATGAAGGGGAGCGGGGAAGGGGAGGGGGGAGGGAGAAGGGCGGTCGGGCGGTCGGGGAACTGACAGATTAGATGGTGAGGTTGAGAGAAACGGGGAATGGAAAAATTGTGAGCTTGCGTTTACTAGTTGTGTTTAGCGTGTAAGGCGAGTGAAGGGAATGGGAACAGAATGTTGGAACTAAGCGGGTGAGAATGGTAGCATAGGAAAGAATGTTATATACGGAAGTTTTTCGACTGTTTTCCCACACGTGTGGGTTAGTATATGTTATAAATATCTGTGCCTTTCTAACAATGTGAGCGATTTGATAAGCCCATTCCTTCCTGATACTTTGTTACTTTAATCATGATTTATCTTTCTTATACTTTATTTTCATTATGCTTCAATGAATCAATGTGTCAGTCGTATGTGTACCCCCCTTGCCTTAATGGCTTGTTAAGCTGAATGCAATAAATCGTCAAAGCTCTCTCTCTCTCTCTCTCTCTCTCTCTCTCTCTCTCTCTCTCTCTCTCTCTCGTGAGATACTTATAAATCCAAGCACATTAAACAGAAAGAAAGACAGAAAGAAAGACAGAAAAAAAAAATCAACGAATTGTGAATTCCCGCATTGCGACATTGAAACTATGCACTCTCGACAGCTTCAACTTAAAATCAGTTTAACGAGCTAGTCAGATGAGATTCAATCTTCTCTCTCCTTTAAGACTGCTTTCCCCTCCATCCCTTTTTCTGGCTAAATGTCTCTCTTTCTTAGAATTTCAGATGTGGCAATGCTGTAAAATCAGTTAAGCAGTTGCATTTCGAAGGCGTTTCCAAATTAATCAACGTGTTCAAACGCAGACTGCAAATTTATTCCGGACATGAGAACTGTTCTTTTCTGTGGCATCCGAAGTTGATTGCGTCATGTTATAAATTGTGATTAAGTGAATTGTGGCAATGTTGAAAGCTTTGAGTGTGGGTATCCATGGTTCATGTTTTCAGATTTCACACACACACACACACACACACTAAGGACCTTGTAAGGGAGGGAAAGACAAAGGGGAAAATTCGACACTGGCAATAACTGATAGCACAAACACCCAAACACTCACTCAACCAGACCACCCAAGGATTTACAAAGACATAACAGTTTTATTAATTATAAATCGACAATACTCATTCATTCCATATGGGGAGAGAGGCCTAACCAAAGAAGACTGAAGACAGAGGAGAGACCAAGTGAGAATAGAATGGTAAAGAAGAGGGGAAAGAACCTATCAGTTCTAAGTTTACCTATGGAACAAAATAACCCAAAAGCCCAAGAAAAGCAAAACCTCCTTCCCCCCGGGACTTTCCACTCAGTCACTCCAAAACAGCCAGACTTCATTTCCTCGTCAACCATGCCAGCCTGCATGTAATTCACTCCTATTTCAGTCCCACGTCCACGGCAACACAACACAAGCACGAATACACTTAGACATCATCACCAAGTCCGAGTTCCTGCGACGCACGGTCAGCTCTAAATTGTCCCACATCCAGGGCCACATGGATCAGCCAGAACAGCAGCGTTGAAGAAGTCCCGGTCCCACGTCGTCAGTTCCAGAAGATGGGAGGGGTGGACGTGACAGACCTCCAGGGGTGTCCAGAGGTGGATCCGGCCTTCTGAGACAAACAGGGTCAACGCCCTGCAGCGACGATCAATACGTGTACAGGGCAAATTATCAGGGTGTGTCTGGGTGTGCATGCGCGCATGCGTGTGTACCGTGAGCGGGGACTCTATTTGATCAAGTCTACCCATTTGTTTTCAAATGATTTACTGGAAAACAACTATCAACATCTCATCCCTTTTCACAATGGGAAAGTACTGAAATTATTCTTAAAACAATACAAAATATGACACAAAGACAGAGGGCTAACAAAAACAGATAAACACGACGGGACGAGTCCAAAGCGTGGGCGTCGGGATAGGAGACCCTTATTTTCCGACTTAATCTTAGTCACACAGGCACTCCAATTAGCGTGATGCGTTCGTCCCGAGTGTTTGTCAATTAAAGACAGCTAACTATAAGAGAAGGAAAGAATAGACAATATAGACATATGAATAAGGAACCCAGTCTTAGAACCTTAATCTAACCAAAAACAGACTAATTTCTCCCCAAAGACAAATTAAGACCCCTTCTGACTGGATTCCTGGCTACGTAGGAGTGCAAAAACTTGACTTGGTCACCAAGGTTTGTACCTTTTCCAAAGGTGCCCAGGAAAACCTAATAAAACGGGAGAATTTGTATCTAAGGAAACGTTACCAGTAAAGGTAACAACACACAAGAACTATAAGAGAATGTTCTAACCATGAACTTAAACTTGTAAAAAAAAAAAAAAAAAAAAAAAAAAAAAACAAAAAAAAAACTTGCCTAAATAACTGAGTACGAAACTCACCAAAACGGCGGGTGAAAGGGGGAGATGAAGAGGTAGATATGCTGGTCAGCTCCTGGCCCAGCGAAGAACCCAGGGGCTGTTCAGCCGTTCCCCACCAAGGGAAACCGGTCTGGGCGACCAAAGGGAAGATGTGCCAGTGGTTGGGAAAGAGAGATTCCCCCAAACACGCAGCGCGTTTCCTCCAACCCAAAAAGGTTAAGGACCAGCCGCTGATCTGCACCGAAGCAGACAAAAATGACCCCACTGCACTGGGACAGCGATCCCACTCGACTCAACGTTGAAATCCGAGTGCCACTTCACTCTCTTGCCTCCTTCCTCCAACCCTGAACTCGTGAACACTACCTCTCCGCCAGAGTTAAACTGTACTGACACAAACTTAACGAAAAAACACGTGCAGGCAGCACAAAAACCGCTCAGCCACACTCCTGTCACACCAATACAAGAAGTGGAAAAGAAAAATGCAGTGGGGGATGCAAAAAAAAAAAAAAAATACACGGACAGCACGCCCAAGCCTTCCACTGACAGCCAAATGGTGACAGTCTCGTGTGAAAACCAGGAATATGTCGAAATGTGAACTCCAAACTCTGGAGCTCAATGGCCCAGCCCATGAGGCGACGACTAACCGGGCGGATGCGATGGAGGTAGGCCAGAGGGTGATGATCGGTTTCTAGGACAAATTCTCGTCCGTAAAGGTATGGGTAAAAGCGCCGAGTTGCCCAAACCACAGCGAGACACTCTTGCTCGATAGTATGGTATTTCAGTTCAGCTCCTACCAACTTTTTACTGGCGTAGGCAACTGGTAGTAGGCCTCTTCCCTGGTCTTGAAGTAAACTGCTCCCAAGCCTGTGCTCGATGCGTCAGTCCTAAGGACATAGGGTTTCGTTGGATCAGCCAACTGAAGGACAGGCTGCTGGATCAAGGCAGTTTTGAGTGACTCGAATGCCTCTGTGTCTTTGGAATCCCATTTCAAAGTCTCTGGCTTCTTAGCTCCAGTCTTGTCGGTAAGAGGTTTGGCCATATCTGCAAAGTGGGGAATAAACTTCCTGTAATATAACCGACAAGCCCTAAGAAGGACCTTAGCTTTTTTTGGTTTTTGGAGGTAGAGCATCCTGAATCTTCTGTACCTTGTCCTGCTCGGGCAGCATGTATCCGCGACCAATCACGTGCCTAGGAAGGAAATCTCTGCTTCACCTATCAGACACTTGGTAGGACGGGCCGCCAGTTGCACTTGGCGCAGACGCTCAAACAGAGTCCTGAGTGATCCCAGATGACTTGTCCAATCCTTAGAAGCCAAGAGCAAATCGTCGATAAAGTTATGGGCCTCTTTCATGTCCAATGGTCCAATCAAGTCGACTCCGACTTTGCTGAAAGGTGTAGTGACGAGAGGTACAGATCCGAGGGGGACTCTAACATTGCGGCCCTTGGGAGTAGTTCTCTGGCAGATATCACATGTGCGGCAATATTTCCTGACATCCTGTGTTATACCTGGCCAGTAAAAGTCATGTTGGACTCGCTCGAGAGTCCGGCGTGCACCAAGGTGACCGGCCATGGGTGTATCATGGGCCCAACGCAGCACAGTATTTCGAAGAGCCTTGGGCACAACCAGCTGAGAGGAAGTCATAGTAGGCGTAGTGTAACGCCTATGTATCAGGCCACGACGTTTTACAAACTGGGTCGAACCGTTGTGAAACGTCTTTGGGGGCTTGCCCACTAACTCTCGCACAGTATTCAGGGTTGGATCCGTCCTTTGTAAGTTCAGCACAGCATCTGGGTCCAAAGATACAGTGTCATGTGAGGACAAGGGTTTCAAGAGGGGCTTTAAAGCTTCCTTTTCCTTCTGGGCCTGAGAACGTGTAACAGCTGCTACAACTACTTCGGGGGGAGCTCTGTAGAAACTGGCTTGTCCTCTCCATTTTCAAAGCTGACAGTGTTGCCAATAAGAAGGGAATAGGCAGGTTGATGAAGAGCTACAGCCCACACCTTACCCTTGAAGTAAGGAGTTGAAACTTCCACCAGTACTGTGGGACGAGTCGCCTGAAAGGATGACTCAACTCCTGTAACCTGGCAGTCTTGGGCCGCGGGGAACATCCTCAGGAACTAGCCGCTGGTCCACGAACACAGCGGTAGCACCGGAGTCTCTAATTGCTTCAACCACCTTGCCACACACGACTGAGGGAAACGTGGGGCATGTAGGTGTGGTCACCTCGATCTCTCCAAAAGCAACACTGGCCGGGAAACATTTTGCTTAGACTTTTTGCCCCAAGTGGGACAATTTCTCGCTATATGTCCCTCCTCCTCACACCGAAAGCAGACCCTAGATCCATTACGAGACTTTGTTGTTTGACCCGATTTTACATCTTCCGTGGACGAAGTTAGCTTGGACTCTTTCCCCTCCAGCTCTGTAGGTTTCGTTGGGCCTCCAAAGTTAGAGAGGTTTTGAAGTGGCGCCTGGCATCGGCAAAGGCTTCAGCAACCTTAATGGCTTTGGCGAACGTCTTGGGACGAGTCTCGCCCAACTTATAACGAAGCTCAGTGGACACTGAATTCATAAGCTGTTCTGTAAGAAAACAGTCCTTCACGCTCATCTCTGATGCCTCTAACCAGTAGTCCATCGTACGTCGAAGGCGCTCTCCAAACTGATGGAAGGTCTCATCAGATGACTTCTTCATGGTACGGAATTGCTTCCGGTATGACTCTGGAGTCATATGTAGCCTACGACGAAGGGCAGCCTTCAGTTCAGTGTAACTGGCACCCGCGTGGGATATCCGTAAATGCTTCCTTGGCCTTTCCAGTTAAGTTCCCAATCAGGTAGAGGGCCTTTTTTTCTCGTCCGACATCTGGTAAGCCTCCGCTACAATCTCGAAGTGTTCAATGTACGTGTCTATAGATTCACTCGCATGATACACTGGCATGCGGAGCTTAGGTGGAGCCAACGGCGGCTGTTCGAGTGTCTGCGCGTTCCCTATGACACGTCGAGGAGTTCCAGTGTTCTGCGACAGATCATGAGTCTCTCCCTCCGAGTGGACAGACAGTTGTTCCAGAAATTCTGCGCGGATCTTATTTCTCTCCTCCTCCAGTCTTGCCTGAAAATCCAGTTCCACCTGTCTCTGAGCCTCTTCTTTCGCAAGCCTATCCTTCTGTTCTTTCTCCTCTCTCTCCATTCATTTCTCTCTTCCAACTCCCTCCTCCACTGAACTCCCTCCTCCACTGACTCTCCATCTCTTCCACTCTCTCTCTCATCCTCCTCTCTTTGGTTTCCTCTTCTCCTTTCTTCCACTTTCTCTCTTCCCTTGCCTCCCTCTCCTCCCTCTCCAATCTCCTCTCTTCTTTTTCACGCCTCTCCTTAGCTTCCCTCTCTTCTTTTTCACGCCTTTCTTTAGCTTCCCTCTCTTCTTTCTCCATCCTCATAACGACAAAGGGATCTGGAGGTACAGGCCCTAGAAAACGAGGAGGAACAGGCGAGGGCCCATAACGAAGCTCCTCGATAGGATGGTGAAGTGGGCGGCGATGTGAGGTCGGTAGAGGTGGCCCGCGAAGGGACGGCGATCCAGGAGGGGACCTGTCAACGATGACTGAAGGGGAAGTAGTCACAGGTGGCTGAGTACCACCCGCAGAGAGAAAACAACTTGGGTAGAGGGACCAGTGGTAACCTGAGTTTGTGCGGCGGTCCACAGGTGTGGCCATGCCTGGTAGCACACCCATCGCCACACGAGATCGGGTCATTCTGCGATCCTCCCCTTCTGCCATTTTGCAAAGCTCGAAGAATGCACACCGCGATGTCAAGAAAGAAAATGGGGAAGAAAAACCACAAGGTAATTGAAGACAAGGCTATCCGTCAAAGGGCTACAATCCCTCGATATGCCACAGCTGTAGACAATGGAATAAGATTAGCCTAAAACAAAAGAGAAAAGACAAACACGTTCAACCACGCTGGCAATGGAATACCTACAGTTAAGTCACCCTTGACCCTCCTACACACCAGGAAGATGGAAACCTATAAAGTATGGAGACTTCAAATCACTAAACAAATCAATGTCCAAATAAGTTCAAACAACGCTGAAGGATCTCACAGCTAAGTAAGCACGGACAAACAAATACGACACCCCGAGTATAAAATCAATGTGCACCCAACAGCACAGAGCGAAAAGAGATCAAAGAGATCAAAGGCGAAACC
>JADBJO010003695.1:221932-232762 GCA_016801955.1 Conus betulinus | reverse complement strand
CGATCCATCGATCTAACCACAGACTAAGTTTATCACAAAAATCCTGAGCTCTTTCGCCAACCTCAATTTTTGCCGTTCTGAACTTTTTACAGTATGACGCTGCGCTGAGTTGGAACTTATGCAGAAGTGCATTCTTGATGCAGTAGTAGTCTGCTGAATCATTAGCAGATAGGTTAACATAGGCTTCCCTTGCTCTGCCCTTCAGTAAAGGAGCTATGCGTGTTCCCCATTCCTCTTCAGCCCAATTGTTGATAGTTGCGATCTTCTCAAACTGATTGAGATACAACTCCACATCATCCTTATCTTCTAAATAAGGTAGTTTAACTTTTGCACCTGAATTCGTGTTATGCTGCATGCCATCGGAGTGAGACTGAGTCAAGTCTCTTCCTGACTCAATTCTTTTTAATTCTAATTCATGCTGTCTTATCTTGTCACGCTCTTCCTTCTCTCTTTCTTTACAAGTTCCCACGTACTCCACGAGAGCTGGCCCTTGCAACCCAAGCATCTCCGCTTCAGCCTTAAATCTGAGGAAATCCTCGGACACCACAGATTCAACATTTTGGCCACGCCTTGCTGCATTTCTATCTTTCGGCATTGTAAACAGTTTGCCTGTGTACAGTACAGCTACTGTAATAGTAAAATAATACAATAAAGATAAGATATAGTATAGCCAAAATTAGATTTATTTGACACTAGTGCCTCCTCCCAGGTACTTGTGGAAAATCTCAATAGCACAATACTCCACGTAATAACAGCTAACAAGCTAGCTTCCTGTGTACTGCTACACACGATGGTGTTCTTCCCATGAACACGATCACTACCTGTTGCAATAGCTTAATCCTCTGTGTACTGCTACACCCGACACTGTTCGCGCTGACGAACACAACTACTATCCTCCACGATAGTTCAATTCTGTTTCACCACTCGTGAAACCACTGGATCTCCACAGATCCCTTCCACATCAAATACGTCTCAACTCCTATGAGATTTCTGGATCACACAGATCCCTCATGCTATCTACAGTCTCCCTCACATGAGACTTGCAACCACCTTAGTCAACACCTTGGACTAATAATTGCAATAGCACGCCAACGTTTTATGATACACAAGGGTATCTAGGTGAAACAATGAGCATACCTCAATTTCCACTGTATAATAAGCAGGGTAACAAGTTACTCAAGGCTTACTACTGACAGCTCAGTACAAGTAAGGCTTACACTAAGAGAATAAATAACCAGATCTATACTCTAGATCTAACAATACCTTATTGGATAGCTGTTTGCGTTGCATATATTTATGGACATTACGAAAATTGACCTATACTCACAAGACAGGGTTTGATTGGTGGAATTGAACAGCAGCCTGATCAATATTAGGCCCAAACCAACCCCCACAGAAAGAAGGTAGCGAATGCACATATAGTGGTGTGTGAATGCTGGTAGATCCCGGACGAGCCCCCAAAAGATGTCACATACCTCTAAAGGAGAGGAGTTGTCTAGGGTAACATATCTGTGACT
Organism: Conus betulinus; assembly: GCA_016801955.1. NCBI lineage: Eukaryota > Metazoa > Mollusca > Gastropoda > Neogastropoda > Conidae > Conus > Conus betulinus. The sequence goes on along the minus strand of JADBJO010003695.1, from coordinate 231,245 downwards.
TCTTAAATGTAAATTGAACTCTTGACTCCAGCGCTTTCACCCACCAGCTATATATCCCATCCACCACCAAAAGGTAGACGAAACTTTACAATTCAACAAACGTTTATTAACAACACGTGATGATGTACAAACTAACGGGGTCACAGGACAAGACAAACATAAATCTACTTATCAAAAATGGCGGAGATCTCCCGATGATTACAGCTCAGTCTCCGCGGAATACAGCTGTCCACACCCTCGATGACAGTTCCCTAAATTGATGGCGACCGATGAGATGGCGAAGGCTAACACAGTGCTCCCTGAAGAATGTTGCTCTGTACCGTCCGTGTATACAACTCATAACACAGCATTGAAAAAAAATAAACGCAGCTCTTCACAATGAATACTCTTCTGGAGCGATCAATGCAGCATCGAAAATCCTTGCTTTGGTGAGATGAAGCACATCTTCGTTTTGATGCACAAAGAACAAGATAACACACGTCGAATATTTTTACGATAAAAAATTTCTCCAATAAATAATATTTCTGTCCACTGGTTATTGATTTCTTTTTTTTCTTCTTTTCAATCAGATGAACAACGAAGTCCAGGAATACGTCGTGCGACGGTAAATGAAGAGGTCGCAGATAAAGAAGACTAAGTTGATGGGGAAACAGTCAATGTAGAAATATGAACATATAAGACGTAGCACCTTGGAGAATGTAGAAGGAAAATAACGCCCTGCGGCGCCCGATCAGACGTCCAGTCTCCACTTGCATCAGCTACACTACATACAAATATGCCCTCCTGGTTGTTGTGGGTGGTACTAATATATAATAAAATACAAAGTGCCAGACCACAAACAAACCAGGGGCACAGAATGTAAGCTAAAATGCGGAGTGGAATGCAACTTGCAGCTCCATACAGAAAATAGTTAAACCGTTGTTTTTTGTTTCTTCAAATTCATACACCCTTGACTGATACGGCGCTGAAACAATTTGTTTGTATATATATATATAAGAATCATAATAATTTGAATGGACAGATCATGGCCACGTAAAACATACCATATGAGTTCTCATGCATTTTAAAAAGTGAAATGATATGTTTCAATACTCCGGCGCTATGCACTATTTCGGCACATCCGCAGTGCGTCAAAATAGATTATAAATTTCGTCGGAGTACGAATGACGTCTTTTGTTTGTGACACACACACACACACACACACCTCTGCACGCATGCACGCACGCACGCACGCACGCACGCATGCACGCACGCATGCACGCACGCACGCACACGCACACACACACACACACACACATGCACATGCACATGCACGCGTGGGCCCGAGCTAGTATTCTGCTTTAGTGAATGAACGAGCTTTCTCTCTCTCTCTCTCTCTCTCTCTCTCTCTCTCTCTCTCTCTCTCTCTCTCTCTCTCATCTCTCTCTCTCTCTCTCTCTCTCTCTCTCTCGTAGTCTATTGTAAGTAATATAAAAAATCAGGAAACAAGAGTTAATCACACAGCTGTTATTGCCTTGTTAAGTGTGTGTGACTGAAACAGTAGTGCGTTTTAGGCAAAGAAACAAACAAACAAACTCTACTGGCACTGATGTTGAGATGCATTTTTCTTCTGTTACTGTGCTATCCTGTTAGTCTGTAATCAGTGTGACGGTCATTCAGTTTCATCATCACTTATAATCCCGATGCTTCACTGATGGCATGTGTCAAATGATTTGCCTACTTCATTGTCTGATGGTTTGCTTAGCTGAACGCCACAGGGACCGAAATGTAAAAGAGATCATCTCGCTCTGGTGTACCTAGATTTCAATGGAAGTTATAGTTGAATCTATTCAAGTCTGAAAATGATGTCGAATCTGTAGACGTATTACTATTCATTATTGTAGGGTAGTGTCACACTGCTTGTTTGGAAGAGCAGTAAGATGAATTGCTAAAATGTATAGAAACAAGATGGATTTAAACGTACACTATTCCACAACACATCACACATTTACGTTGAATGCAGTTATTACGACACGGTTGTGGAAAATGAAACGGGAAGGACTCTTGGACACTGTATACACCATCCATGTATTTGTCTAAAGGATGTGAGGTGGTCAAGTAAATCACAGGCTGAAGGCGTTTGCAATGATGTTTTCCAGTGGTTGTGTTGTGCGTTACGTTAGTTATGACTAAAACATAATCTTATGTCTAAAGAACTCGGACAATGGCTGTTCCTGAAGACGTTGTTTTATTTAAAAGTAAAGGAATTGTCGTCACGTTTAACACAAATTAAAAAAGATTATATTCAATTTATACAGGTTTAAACTCAATGTTTACGTTTCTCTTTGGATGGTACTCCGTTAATTTAATATATTTCATGTAGCGCTCCTGCCTGTGTTGTAGAAGAATGTTACTGTGAAAGGCACCTCAGCTGACTCAGCAAGCATGCACAGTGAGCCTTTTTTCAGTTGTTGATTTCCAGTGAAAAGCGTCGACCTGTCACACAGGAATGAGCCACTACAGTGCTTGGGAAGAACGGAAGGGAAATGAGGGCCGCGGATACGGGGATTCTCAATAGAAAGACATGCATGCAATTGGAAAGAAAAAAGTGTGGAGCTCATTTCAGAAATCATTGTCTATTCAAAACAAGATACTGTTATTCCATATAAAGATAAAATTCTGTTCAACCATTATATAGCTATAGATCTGTATGTGTATATCTATCTATCTCTATCTATCTATCTATCTATCTATCTATCCGAATAGACTGCGCCTATTGTTTCCTAAATGTACAAATATTGTCACATATTAATTACACTCCAACAATATGGTGTGGAAAAAAAGGATGCCTACCCCTATCACCATTCCCCCCCAAACCAGAAAATAAATAAATAAATAAGAAGACATTATACTAAGTTCATAGATATGTGCAGTAAACTAACTCCTTCCAGCTGTACCTCTAGTAACAGATGAAAAGCCAAAGTAGAGCACATATTTCTTCTGAGTGGACAACTTGAATTCAATAGGATGTCCAAAAAATCGACAAATACTATGACATGTTATATCCATGCTCTTTGTACAAGATTGAACAGCTGCCATGGTGTCACAGAGTAGAATGAGGGGTGTTTGAATATGGATTTGTTAAATCACTTGAAAGTATAATGTCAAGCTCGCTAAGACTTGAACTGGAGTGGAAAGACAGAGGAATAGACCTATCAGTTCTAGCACCCCTTTCACTGATTAAATGAGAAATCTCTGAACAGATATTATTCACACGAATTTCATTCTCTTTCATTCACACACCCATATCCAAACAAAACAACATGATGCATCATGTACACCGATTACAAAAAGAAATCCACGTATCGCCACCCGAGGAAGCTCCAAGGAAATAACATAGTATCAACAACATATAATAATTCAAAACTTCAAGTGCGCACACAGAAACGATCCACAGAAGGTTTAGAGGAACGACGTTCCACAACGAAGAATGATGATGTAGTTGCTAGGAATGTTGTCTTGAAGTCTCCAGGCTGCTTCTTTAGTCACCTCGGCCCTCATGAAGAGGAAAACACCTCAGTCACATCAAATGCACAAAGATGACACTTGTGTCATACGACACCCCTAGACACGTTGCTGGACCAGACTTGAAAGACATCGATGAATGCACGTTGAATGGACAATGAATGAACGTAGATGGATGACCGCAGTCACACCGTAACTACGTCGAACTGAACAATAAAACGCTGCCGACCACTAGAGATGAACCAAACAGGGAGCTGGTGAAGCAGGTGGCTGGCAGCACAGCTGAGGACTGACAGAAAGGTTGCTGCAGAGAACCCCACCAGCCATACTTGCTGAGGACAAGTGACGGCGAAAAATCGGCTGACACTGGCAGGCTGATGAGACAGAAGACGTGTATAGTGTAGCGGTGGACTGATAGAGAAGGTTGCAACACTAACACAGACCCACAGGAACCCATTTCACCTCTAGGACACAAAGCCCAACCACAAGTAATCCTACTAACCAGAGACTGGCTTCAACCACCTCAGTTGCAGACCGACTGTAGCAGAGAGGGGAACTAAACTCCAACTGACTCCTCTATACCTAGCAAGCTAACACAACAAGTTAAAGAGACACCTGTTCACATACAATAACCAATCAACAAACACGTTACAAATAGCAATGTACAAATCCAGCAAAAATGCATGCAACAAACCCAAACACAGGCCAAAAAATAGTCAGATGAATTTGTCCTATTTGGCCAAGGCTCCACAGGCTCGCTGTCCTAATTAAACTGAAAATAAAAAATGAAACACTGCCATGACCTATCAAGGGGTGCAGTTTGTTTGTGTGTTCTATCAATTCTTCCTATCAGTCACCCACGACATAACAGCACGAACAGGAAATTAGCGAGGCGTGTACATTTATGAACAATGCAATGACACTGATGACACTTTAGCATATGAACAACACAAAAATCAACTGATTTGTTTCTGCCCACAAATCTTCACAATCACGCTTCCTGTTAGGCTGGAAAGAAGAATGCATTACACTATTCATTACATAACATAATCACAACAAAAGGAATTTCTAACATTTTTTATAAAGAAAATTAATCGGCGAGTCCTTCTGAATATGAATTTAATCCCATCGAAATTCCAATCACTAGTCAGGAATGTTGCTGTCCAAACTGGACTAGACACGTACACACAGACACACACACAAAAAAACTCCTTGTGGTGATGATCATCAATCACTGCAAGGTGAACTGACCTCAATTGCAGATGCGATGATGGCATTCCACACACACATAAAAAACCCACATTTGAGACTGGGCGCGCAGAAGAACATGATCCAAAACAACTGGTCCTACTCCTGCAACTGGGCACAGGGGAGCGAGGTCCACAACGAAGAGCACCAGTCAGCCATCTGGAGCGAAGATATCAGGGAAGACACCGGCTGCTCTGAAGGTAGACAGGCCTACTGGCTGTTGACAAGGAAGGTACTGGGAAAGTAAAGGCCAATCATGGCCTCAGAGAAGACTGTGATGCCACAGCAGGGAGAAGAGACCTAGGACAGCACGAACACCTCCCTCCAGTGCACTCTGCTAGTCGAACCACGCCCCAAGTTGAAAACCATGCAAAGTGAACAGCACCAATCTAGATTAGTGTCAGTGTCAGTTTTAGTTTCATCAGGGAGGCATCACCGCGTGCGGACTAGTCCATGTACGCGACACCACATCCGCTAAGTTTTGAGACCAGACAACGCATGATTTTAAGCTGATGGATACATGAATTAACACCTAAGATGAGAGAATAGAAGAGGGTCTTGTGGCTACGAGTTAGCAGATGTCTGATCTACGCATTAGCCCAATGCCCTGGTGAGACCTTGAGTGCCTACCTAACATTGGTTGTCTTTTTTATGTGTGTGTGTGTGTGTGTGTAGTGAATGTATACATGTGTGTATGGACGTGTGGGCACACGCCATGTGCGTGCGTTTGTGTATATGTGCATGTGTGTGTGCACATGCGTGTGTGGACGCTTGTGTGTGTATGTGTGCTTGCACGCGTGCGCGCGCTCATGTGTGTGTGTGTGTGTGTGTGTGTGTGTGTGTGTGTGTGTGTGTGTTTCCATGTATGTGCTCATGTGTGTGCATGTGCAGAAGAGCGTGTGCGTGTGTGTTTGTGTGTGTGTGTGCGCGCGCGCGTGCGGTGTGTGTGTGTGTGTGTGTGTGTGTGTGTGTGTGTGTGTGTGTGTGTGTGTGTGTGTGTGTGTATGTGTGTGTGTGTGTGTGTGTGTGTGTGAGAGAGAGAGAGAGAGAGAGAGAGAGAGAGACAGAGACAATGACAATGACAATGATGACAACCTTTAATGTCAACAGCCTAAGAGCCTTAATGACATGGGGTCTACTGTCTATGTAGGAAAGAAAGGAAATCATTATTAACGGTGTTGCTACAAACCTCTGTAGCGAAAAATTCCTTTATCTACCACATTCATTTTCTAGAATAAGCATAGTTTATACGCTCATTTTCGTCTGTATGATTCACACTTAAGAAAACGACTGTCAGACAAAATCAAAACTTCAGACATTAACCAAAGTAGCATTAAACAGCACATAAGTCGTAAACATTGATAGTTTTGTACTCAAGGCAAAAGCTGTCTAATTTTAGACGCTTCGGCAATAAATTTAGCCAGAGATCTTAAGAGCTCTCATCATCAATCATTAAGACTTCAGAAACACTTTGTCTGTTTATAAAAGGCGCCTGAAATAATTTACATTTTCTGCGACTGCATTGTATGCAACACACTTGAAAAGAAAATGATATTCATTTTCCACAGCATTCATGGTACACACCTTACATACGTTATCGGTTTGTAACCCTTGCATAAACCAGACTGTATTTGCATTTAAACCTAAAGTTCTAGTTCTAAATCTAGCAAGCATATCTCTATGTCATTTACGCGTTATAACTAGTAAATACTTTTCTGGTTGCAGGTTGCTGTTAAATTTAAGAAACCAATCATACTTTTCTTTTCCTTCCATCTGTGAGTGCCAGTTTTGCTGAAATATACATATTAACCTATCTTTCAGTTCCGAAATAAACAAATTATCATCATCCCCACTTCCTGACTTAACCAAACTATGCCCAAACCCGTTTTCAGTAAGAACAGTTTTTTACCTTTGTCACCCAGTTGCCCTTTCCTGTTTCATGCTGTTGTAACAGCATCTCATATGCTTGTCGACATAACCTAGTCAATGGTAAATTTCAACAGTCTTAGCCAATATCTTATGGATTTCAGTTAGGTGCGTATGTAAAGTGGGTATCTGCCTGCTTCTCCATATACCATTTTGTTTGAGGAATGTAATGGGACATTCATGAAGCGTTTAAATTGCAAATGTGTGAACTTTTTTCCATTTGGAAGTTATCAGATAAACCCCAGACTTCTGCAGCATAAGTCAGCATGGGCTCAAATTGCGAATCAAAAAGTTTCCAAAATATCGACGGTTCAATTGTATTTAGTTTCCTTAATGATCTTAGTATTTGTACCACTCCTTTTTTCCCTTTTTTATACGTTTCTGACCACCCCATATTAAGACTTAATTTAGTTGTAAATATCATTCCTAAATATTTGTAATTATTTGTTACTTTTACTTCTTCTTCCTCGTACCAACATTTTGCATGTCTGGACAGATGACCACCCATCCTGAAAATCATGACATTTTGTTTTTTTCAAGATTAATCATTAACTGCAGTCTGTCCGCTTCCTTTTGCAAAATGCTAAGGTAATTTTGGAGACCACCAACTGTGTCAGAAAGGAGAATAACATCATCTGCGAACAACATCAGAAAGACTTCAACAGCATTTGGAATCATTTGTATACCGTGCCTGCCTCCTTTACTAATTTCAATTGCTAATTCATTAATGAAGAATGAAAATAACTGAGGACTCAGTAGGCATCCCTGTTTTACCCCTCGTGGGCAACTGAAAAATTCTGAATACATACCTTTGTCATGGACACAAGACAAGAAGACTGAATCATATATTCCTCTAAGAGCTTTGTGTACATTTTCCCGTTAATTCCTGATTTTCTCAAAATGTTCCATAAAATATTTCGGTCCACAGAATCAAATGCCTTTTTAAAGTCTACAAAAGCCACATAAAAGTTTACTGTTTTGTAGAAGATGTCTCTGCACCATCGCATATAATGTAAAAATATGGTCCACAGTACTATAGTTTCTCCTAAAGCCTGCCTGTTCTTCTATTATCTTTTCTTCATTTCCAGACCACACAGTTAATCTTCTGTTTAATATGTATGTATATATATCTTACTAACAATACTTGTTAAAGCTATTCCTCTGTAATTGTCTGGCGTATTTATGTCTCCCTTTTTATGGATTGGAACAATGATTGATTTTGACCATTTTTCTGGGAAAATCCTTTTTCAAAAAAAATAAAGATATTAAACAAAGCTACAATGAAATCAAGTAGAGCTGAATTTGCATTTTTAAACATTTCGCTAACAATTTTATCTGGCCCGGCACTCTTTCCATGTTTTAACTTATGTATACCACTAATAACTTCTTGTCTGGTAATAGGGTCATTAAATAATGGCTCTTCGACTTTATCAATGAAGTCAGCTGATTCCATGTCTTCATGATCATGACTATCAAAGTTGTTAAACACATCAAAAAAGTGTTCATACCATTGCTGACAACTGATTTCATTGTATACGATACTTTTCTTATTTATTGTTCTTATAGTTGACCAAAATTGTTTCGGGTTGTTTGTTGACTGTTTTCAATTCATTAATTTTGTTTTCATCCCATTTCTTCTTTTTTTTTGCTTTTTTGAGGTCAGAGTACTCTTTTCTTTCTTTAACAAAGGCCTCCTTTTTTTTGCTGTTCTGTATTCTACTGATTTAGCTCTCCGAAAACTTTTGTAACAGTCTCTTCACTGCCTTCTTTTTATGCTTACATTCACCATCAAACCAATCATTGCATTTTTTTTCTCATTACTCCCCACTGTTCTCACCATACATGCTGCTGCACTATACATAGCATTGGTAAATATTTCTACAGCATTTCTGATATTTGTACTAAGATTCTGATACGCACAATTCAAACACTCCATAAATTCTTCAGAATCAAGTTCACGTTGGTAAGTTTCAACAAAATCATCTGACCATATAATCTTTTCTTCTTTATGAGTGAGTTGGCATATGTTGCTTATCATTTGCTGGTAGACTTTTGTTCAAAAACAGTTTCAACTGGTAGATGCGAAGAATACAGACTATCACCAACATGTAAATTACATAAGTTTAACAACTCATCAGACACTATAAAATAATCAATTACACTGCACCCTTGAGATGAAACAAAAGTAAATTCACCATCAACATCCTTATCAACAGATCCATTAACAATAACTAAATGAAACAAATAACAAAATTCCAGTAGGGATTTTCCAAAATTGTTAATGATACTATCTTTAGAACAGCGTGTCGCACCCACTCTATCTTTTACAGCGTGTCGCACCCACTCTATCTTTTACAGCGTGTCGCACCCACTCTATCTTCATCCTCACAATCCTCTGCTGGCACATAATTTCTCATATCTTCCTCTCTCACTTGCTCACACCCTGTTCTGGCATTCATGTCACCACATACCATAATATACACATCATCAGTATTTACACACTGTAATACATTTTCTTCAAGTATTATGAATACCATTTTTTAAATGTGTATGATTATATGCTGGTCCTCCTTCAGGAACAATATAGCAAGAAATGGAACCATGTCTTTATCAATATTCAACAAATCTTTTTTTT
>JADBJO010003695.1:214432-219432 GCA_016801955.1 Conus betulinus | reverse complement strand
GAAGAAAGTGTCAACATCAGGGGATTTCCACTAGAGTATTGCATCAACAACCTACCAGCTGTTAATCCACTGTCGTCCATTTTAAAAAAAAAAAAAAAAAAAAAAAAAAAAACTTCCACTAGAAGTATTTCATCACACAACCTACCTATCCACTGTCGTCCTGTCCATTAAAAAAAACAACAACAAAACAAAAAAAAAAAAACAACCGACACACATACTCTCATAATGTCCACTGTTTCACACACACACACACACACACACAACACACACACTGTCACCACGCGGCGCGCACGCACGCACGCACGCACACAAACACACAACACACAAGCACCGCACAGGAAAGCGCACATCCGCACAAAACACACACACCCACACACACTATATATATATATATATATATATATATATTATATTATATATATATATATATAGGTGTTGACAAGAAGAAAGCGTGTCAAACATCAGGGGATTTTTCCACTAGAAGTATTGCATCAACAATACTAGAAGTATTGACTGCTGCCTGTGGATTGCCGGTGACCTCAGTTGCGCTTTCCTGTAAGTGCTTGTGTGTGTGTTTTGTGTGCGTGCGTGCGTGCGCTCGCGCGCGCGCCCGCGCGCGCGCGTGGTGTGTGTGTGTGTGTTGTGTGAAACAGTGGACATTATGAGAGTATGTGTGTCGGTTTTTTTTGTTTTTTTTTTTTCTGTCCACAGCCACGGCCTGGTCGGCCCCGCCGCAGCCCGGCACCGCAATCCACAGGCAGCAGTCAATGTCAATATATATATATATATATATATATATATATATTGTGTGTGTGTGTGTGTGTGTTGTGTGTGTTGATATGTTTGTGTTTGTGCGGATGTGTGCTTTCCTGTGCGTGCTTGTGTGTGTGTGTTTGTGTGCGTGCGTGCGTGCGTGCGCGCGCGCGTGTGTGTTTGTGTGTGTGTGTGTATGTGTGTGTGGTGTGTGTGTGTGTGTGTGTGTGTGTGTGTGTGTGAAACAGTGGACATTATGAGAGTATGTGTATCGTTGTTTTTTGTTTTTGTTTTTTTTGTTTGTTGTTTTTTTTAATGAACGAACGACAGTGGATTAACAGCTGGTAGGTTGTTGATGCAATACTTCTAGTGGAAATCTCCTGATGTTGACACGCTTTCTTCTTCTCCTTCTTCTTTCTTCTTGCATGGGGGAGCACGTGCTCAGCTGAAGATGGAAAGAAAGAAGGAATGCTCTTTTTCATTTTATTTATCCGTTTGTTCCTTTCTCTGCCCGAGACAGATCTACCTAGAAACTTTATTTTATTATGTTTCTATGTATTTGTATGTGCATGTCTTGTGTATTCATCTCTTTCTTTTTGTGAAAACGTATCAGTTTTTTTTTAACCTATATGTTTTGGATAACTCAGGTCTGTTTTTGGAGTGTGCCGTTGTGCATGGTCATGTAAAAAGCTCCGATCTGCATATGGCTAGAAATATTACCTCTGTGGTGGAGCAACTGTTGTGTATATGGACGTGCACCCGATTTGCTCAGATTTTCTTTTTCATTTTGGTTCGGTGTTATATGTCAGCATGGTAATGTGTCTATAAGCTGGTTTGACTCATGTTAAATTTAGCTGTCAATATGAGTAACTAAGTTACAATTGTATCCATGAATTGTCAGGGTCTAGCCAGCCCACAAGACCGAAGAGACGTGTTTAACTATTTAAGGGGGGAAAGCATACGCAATATATTTGTTGCAGGATACTCATTTCAAAACGAAGTTAGAGAATTATATTCGCTCAGGGTGGGGTTACAATGTTATTTTGCGTCTCATAATTCACATTCAAGGGGCGTAGCTATTCTGTTCAATAATGATTTTGACTTTCAGTTAAGAAAAGTTTATAAAGACACGGCAGGTAATTGCATTTTTGCATCCATTAAAATAATGGATAAAGAATGTCTTATTGTTAGCATTTACGGGCCCAATCGTGATGAGCCTGCGTTTTATGTGGAGTTTGAAGAACACATTAGAGAAGTTGGAGCTGAAAATGTCATTATTGGAGGTGATTGGAATTTGGTACGTGATTACTCCTTGGACTGTTATATTTACAGACATAACAATAATCGTAAAGCACAAGAGCAAATAGAAAACATGACGGACAGCCTAAACTGAACTGACATATGGCGCGATTTAAATCCCGACAATTACGAAGGTATACTTGGAAGAGAAATAACCCATGTCAGCAGAGTCGTTTAGATTTCTTTCTTATTTCCGACTGGTTATGTAATCATGTAACAGACGCAGATATTCTACCAGGATCTTGATTTGACCATTCTTCACTCTATTATTTCCAAAGCAAGGTAGAGAGATAAAAAGAAATCTATTATGGAAATTCAATAGTTCGTTGTTGAAAGATACCAATTACATAGAAGATATAACTCAAGTAATTCAAACAGTTATCGAGGAATATACAGCTCTACCATATTGTCGCTGTGAGTTGGCTCAGATTTCTAAATCAGAAATCCAGTTTGTTATTTCTGATCAACTTTTTTGGATACATTACTTATGAAAATTAGAGGCAAAACTATATCATATGCAACGATGAAGAAACGGAAGGACAGAGAAAAGCAAAAACATCTCGAAAGTAAAATTTCTTTACTTGAAAAGAAGTGGTATTATCTGAGGAAGAAAGATGTGAAACTTGAAAGTTATAAACAAGAGTTCATTACATTTCGGGAAAAAAAAAAGATGAGGGTGTGTTGTTGCGTTCAAAGGCGAGATGGGTCGCAGAAGGGGAAAAAAAATTACAAATTATTTTTGTGGACTCGAAAAGCGAAATACGTTTGTAAAAATATTACGAAACTTACGCTGGATAATGGATCTGTTTTAAGTGATAGTGATGAATTGCCAAAGAAATTAATAAGTTCTATCAAAAATTCTATTCTAAAAGAGATAATGAATCTTGCAAAATTAGAGATTTAGTAAATAATTTACCAGTACTAACTGAGTCAGGTAAGTTCTTTGGAACGCAAAATTACTTTGGAAGAAGCTGGTGTTGCTCTTAAACACATGCGTAATATGAAAAGTCCTGACAGCGATGGCTTCATAGCAGAATTCTTCAAATGTTTCTGGTTACAAGTTGGTTCATATGTTGTAAGAGCGCTTAACAATGGATTCGATAGAAAGGAACTATCCTCGACGCAAAAAGAAGGCATTATCATATGCATTCCAAAGGGTGACAAGCCCAAAGACCAAATCAAAAATTGGAGACCAATTTCACTTTTGAACACTGTGTATAAAATAAGATCTACATGTATAGCCAACCGATTAAAATGTGTGCTTCCCTCTATCATCAATGAAGATCAGACTGGTTTTATTCCAAACAGATATTTGGGAGATAACATTCGTCTTATTTATGATATACTTGATTATATGATTATATATATTAAAAATATATTTTTTTAATCAGATACTTGTATGTTTAGACTTTGAAAAAGCGTTTGACAGTGTAAGCTATGATTTCATATCTTTGGCTCTGGTCCAAGTTTCTGTCAATGGATAAAAAAACATTCTATACAAATATTAAGTCAACCGTTTCAGTTAATGGAAAACTAGCTGGTTGGTTTCCTGTTGAGAGAGGATGTCACCAAGGGGATCCAATCTCGCCATATTTATTTGTTATTTGTGTTGAAATCTTAGCAAACATGATTAGACAAAATGAAGACATAATAAAAGGAATAACAATAGTTAATACTGAGAATAAAATGGCACAGTATACAGATGATACTGAACTTTTACAAGAAGGTGATCGCAAATCATTCGAAGAATCGATTATGGTTCTTGAAAAATCTGGAAGAGTATCTGGACTCTTACTAAATGCGAAAAACAACTAACGCAGTTTGGTTAGGAAGTAAACAAAACTCGCCCGTTAAGTACATGCCACATTTAAACATCAAATGGAAATTTAAAACTTATGGTATCTGGTTTATGAGTGATTTTGAAAAATGTGTGAAACTATGAATCTCGAAGAAAAAATTGCAGAGATAAAAACTACAGGGGAGATGACTGGGAATGCACAGCAGACCTCCCAGAATGGAATAGTCACCCAGAGATTATCAGCAAGAGTGGCATGAGACCAGACATAGAAGTACACTCTCAGTCAACCAAGCAGCTGATCATGATCGAGCTCACAGTGCCATATGAGAACAGAATGGAGGCAGCTCAAATCTAAAAAGACTGAAAAGTATGCTGACCTGGCAAACAGCCTGAGGAGAGAAGGCTACCAGGCCAAAGTCCTCACTGCAGAAATTGGAGCTAGGGGGTTTGTGGGAACGTCTGCATACAGCCTCATGAAACAGCTCTCAGTTGAAGGGAGGGAAAAAAACCAGAGCCCTGAAAGCAATGGCAGAAGCGGCAGAGAGATGTTCAAGTTGCATCTGGTCAAGGAGGAACAAAAGTGAACTTCATAAGGCTTAACTTTCCTACAAATATCAGGTGTCCCTGTGGCTCAGTGGTTAGTGCGCGAGTCAATTAAGTGGAAATGAGCATGCCCAGAAGGGCATGGGTTCGAATCCCAGCCATGGCTCATCCCAAGATAGGAAAAAAAGGGGCAGCAGAGGGACATCCGGAGTCATGAACCGGGTGTGGCCCAACCCCCCTAGAGTGTCAGGAGATAAGGGCCGAAACACTCGCTTGAAGGGGGCTTTTCTGAGGACCCTCTGCTGCCACGCTCTCCACCAGTTTCTTTCTACTCTACGTACAAAACTTGGTTAAAAGGCAGATAACACCTCTTGGCAGAGTAGCAGTACTAAATCCCTGATCTTATCAAAACTAACCCATCTGTGGATGTTACTACCGAACCTACCAGACTATATAATTGATGAAATTCAGAAATTTACATTTAAGTTTGTATGGGGTAAAAAAAGAGATAAAATTAAGCGAAAAAACATCTGTAAAAATACACAGCATGGGGGTATAGGAATACCAAACATATGGAAGCAATTAAATGCATTAAAATTAACTTGGA
>JADBJO010003695.1:206932-209432 GCA_016801955.1 Conus betulinus | reverse complement strand
CAAGTGGGGATCTTTGGCAAGAAACATAACACAGAGTAACTTTTTTTATTTTGTTAGCCTTTTAAATTTAGTTTAAAATTTGTTTTGAATTTTGTTTGTTTTAGGTTTCCTCATGGGAGCTTGACTACCCCTTTGTTTACTGTTTATTGTTTACTGCTCCCCTTACCTTCTTTCCCCAATTCCCTTTGAAGTGTTCCTGCTCCACCTTACCTAACGTCATCTGACCCCGCGTTCGATTTTTTTTTTCTTTTTTTGTCCTTTCCATTTATTGAGTCCTATTGACTGCTGTAAGTGTATACCCGTCCTTATATATGCATGAGAATGTGGTGTGAACATCTATGTTTTTTTGTGACAGTTAAGTTTCAGTTTTGTGTACTCGTATTTCCTATTTGGATTTGTGTGTTTGTGTGGTTAGCGCGATTGAGTTGGGATTGATCATAGCGTTTTCCTTGAACAATTACCACGTGACTTCAACCACGTGACAGTAATATTTTCTTAAAATATGAAGAAATGCATCATCTTCGCTAATTATTGAATCAGGATCATGAGACTCTAAAAATTTGCTGTAATCTTCCCAATTTGCAAATTTGTAGTTATATTTTGGTATGTTTTCCACTAGATCTGTCGAGTTTAAATTGAAACTTACATTGAGAGCGATGGTTATGGCAAGATGATCACTATCAAGAGAATCTCCTCCTGGGGACCAGTCATAATCTACAGCTAAGTTTGGGGACACTAAACTCATATCAATAGCGCTGGGATTATGAGTAGAGACATCAGGAATTCTTGTAATACGACCATCATTCAATAATATTAACTCTACTATGAATCTACAACATTTTCAACAAACTTATTACATGTTACATTAGAGCTGTTTGTATCCCAGAAAGGGGCATGGGCATTAAAACCACCAAAACTATCGATTTTTTTTTTCTGAGAGAAATCCGTATTTTTAAGCCAGTCTGTACTGTCCTTCTTTGAACCGGCTGGGTAATACATTGATAACATGTTATATATCGAGCACTCATTTACTTTAACTGCAGCACCAACAGCAAACAACCTTTTCTTCTATCACTTGGTACAGGCCAAGGAAAAAATATTTGAATATCCAAAGCCACACGTTTATATATATATATATATATATATATATATATATATATATATATATATGCGCATTGAACTTTTTCATTTAATCTGTTAATGGTAAAAAGTGGACGATAATAAAAGTCCTTAATATTGGGAAGCTTATGTTTTTCAACATTGAGAGATTGAAGGGCTAGCACGAAATAATTTCCGTGCAAAACATGATTTTGGAAAGATGGTAGGTTAGTGGAAATAGACCTAGCATTCCACTGTAAAATTTTGAAAGACTTAGTACATTGTTGTTTCATAAGAGTTAATCTTCAAGTTCGATATTCATTTAATCATTTCTAAAAACCAAAGGGGCGAGCGAAAAGAGTCCCCAGTAAATACCACATAGAATTAAATACAGCAACAACAACAACAACAACAACAACAACACAACAACCACCACAATGAGTGTGGGTGATGTTAAGACAGATACGTCTCTCATTTCAAATATCATCAAATCCCCAGTCTTGCACCGTCCCAAGGCTGCCATATTTCAAATCGTTGATGGAAATTCTGCCCCCAGCTAGGGAAGCTCCGTGGAACGTGAAAGATCTGCGCAGGACCGGATCTTGCTGTTCTCCTGGGCCTCTCCCAAAAAGGGGGTGGATCACTCTCCCTTTTTAACCTCTCGAACCAGAGACTGACTTGCTGCCTTTGGGTCCTTGGCCTTCATATCGTTCAGGCCGCAGTGGGTGACGATGGCGTCTATGGGTCCCTTGGATATCGTGGTCGGCAGCTTTAAGAGCACCCTCAATGTCACCAGCAGTGAAACATTTTGACTTGACGACATCCAATCCATAGGATGCCCCTAGCCATAGCCTGTTTCCATGTACACCGTTCAACGCTGAGTCATGAAGAATAGCAATGGGTGGCATGTCTGAAGACCTTTCTTTCTCTCACTCTCTTCGGGTCCTCTCTCTCTCTTCTCGGTGTGTGGTGTTGGAACTGGCATTTCTGGTCAACTTTCATCTCTCTCTCTCTCTCTTCCAGTCCTCCTCTCCATCTCTAGTCTCTCTCTCTTCTCTCTCTCTCTCTCTCTCTTGTGTGTTTGGAACTGGCATTCTGGGGTCAACTTCATCTCTCTCTCTCTCTCTCTCTCCTCTCTCTCTCCTCTCTCTCTCTCTCTCTCTCTCTCTCTCTGTGTTGGAACTGCATTCTGGTCCAAAAACTTCATCTCTCCTCTCTTCTCTCTGGATCTCCCTCATCCCTCTCTCCTCCTCTCCCTTCATCATCCCAACTCTCCTCTCTCTCTCTCTCTCTCTGTGTGTGTGTGTGTGTGTGTGTGTGTTGTGTGTGTGTGTTGGAATCTGGCCATTCTGGTCACGTTCAATCTTCTCTCTCTCTCTCCTCCTCTCCGTCCTCTCTCTTC
>JADBJO010003695.1:194432-201932 GCA_016801955.1 Conus betulinus | reverse complement strand
CGACTTGTCCTTGCCTCCTATGTACTGGCATGAAATTTTACAGGGCAGATCTGTGTTTTTTCATTCATCCCGTATGACTCAAGGGGATTCAAGCTGGCACAAGGAACTGTACTTTGTTACGATTTATTCTACATAAACTTTACTGCATACATGGACTTTGGTTGCACGATTACCCAGCAACAACAATGGTTCGTACGGTCTGTGCATTCTCAACAAATAGGACCAGTGCAAAGTCATTTTATGCAAAGCCAGTTTTTTCATCATAAACATCACCAATGTGCTAGCTTGGCGACGAGAACATGTAGCTCCGTGTCATGGTGGTCATGGGACATACACATTTCTTCTGTGTGGCTTTCACCACTTACAAGGATGTAGCCAGGAATACACATCTTGCCATTTTCATCTTAATTTGCCACATAAAGTCCATTCACATATAGGAGAGGATCAGACAACGTTAATCCCAACATTTACATGCAATGATCACATTACTGTACTGTCATACACTCTGGTGTGCATTTCCTATCTGATTGTCAGGACAGCAGTGACGAATCATTCTGTTCCCATCCTATTTGTATCAACAAATTCGCATGCACTGATGGCCAATGTATTTCGTACACTTCCATTTGTGATCAGACCCCCCAGTGCCCAGATCACTCCGAAGAACAGAACTGTGATTCATATAAAGTAAGGAATATAGAGGTGTCGTTCTTCCTTCCCTTGCCCTGGTCAGTTTTGATGGCATCACTAAATTTAGCTCAATTCAAATAGATTCCAATCAGTCCTGTCCAGACAGCCATTACCGTTGTCCAGGTGACTTCAATGACTGTCTGCCTGTCTACACACGATGCAATGGAATGTACGACTGTTTGGACCGCATGGATGAAGAGGAATGTGACGATATGAGGTGTCCAGGGTTTTTCAGATGCAGAGCATCCACAACCTGTGTGATGGCTGACCTCACTGTCCAATGCATGATGATGAAATAATTTGTGACACAAGTTGCCCACTTGGCTGTCTGTGTCAAGGTCACACGTTCCTTTGTCTCCAGCCTTTCTCAACGTTACGGTTTCCAGAATTCGCTCTTTGGATGGAACCAGTTCTGGAAAAACATTTTTCTGATGTGAGTCAGAATACTTACCTCATCCATCTTATTCCAGTGTTCCTTGAAAGTCATGCCTGTGATAAAATTGTTAAACCTGAGGTTCCTTGACCTCAGAGGGAACAAGTTGAAACAACTGAACATGACTATGTTTCTTGAATTGCACAATTTACAAACATTGTCATTTTCCCATAACCCTATCACCTCCCTTTACACTGATTTATATCATCTGTTGTTCAGAATCGTAACCTTATGTCAATAGATCTGTCATTTGCCGCACTGACAGTGTTTGATTCTAGAGTCTTTATGCCATTCATCAACCTACGGAAGCTCAATATAACGCTAAATGATATTCATACCATCAAAACCCAGTGGATTTCAGTTCACACCACAGCTTGAACTTTACATAGAGGGCAGCCCAGTTGAAACATTTCCGCTGGACATGTTTTAAATATACTTACTCTTGGGTGTTGTATGGACGGACAACTATAAGATATGTTGTCCCCAAATTCTCTTCAGTAATTTTAAGTACGCCTTTTGTCATGCCCCAGAAACGAACTTTCTTCATGTGAAGATCTGTTACAATCATGGGTCTATCGGGGGTTTCTTTGGCTGACTGCTTGTCTGTCGATCAGTAGTAATGTCTTCTGTTTCTGTGCACGTGTGATAGCAAAGAGCATGACTTCATCAAGTGGATTCAGTGTGTTTATCCTAAACCTTACGATGGCTGACTTTCTGATGGGTGTCTACCTTGCAATCATTGGAATAGCTGATGAACAGTTCCGTGGCAGATACCTCGAGTTTGATGACACGTGGAGAGACAGTACAGTCTGCAAGATGGCTGTTTCTGTGTCTGTTGTCCAGTGAAGTGTCTGCTCTGATCACCTGTCTGATCACACTGGGCCGTTTTTCTGGTCCTCCATTTTCCATTTAGCACCTTGCGATTTAAGAGACTGTCAGCAGCACTGGCCTGTCTGACGACTTGGACCATTGGTTGGATTCTGATCTTACTGCCTTCACTCCCCATGCTGTCACACTGGAAATTCTACAGCCAGACAGGCATCTGTATTCCATTACCAGTAACGAAACAAGACTTTAAAGGAAAACAATATTCGTTCAGTTTACTAATCGTCCTTAACTTCATTCTCTTCTTATTTATCTCTGTTGGCCAAGCACTTATCTACCGATCTATCCAGGACAATGCTTTCAAGACCAACACGACCAAAGTATCACAGGACATGACCATCGCCTGGCGACTGATCACTGTTGCAGTGACAGATTTCATGTGCTGGTTTCCCATAGGATTGTGTGGAATGTTGGCACTGGCTGGTACTCCCATTCCTGGTGAGGTGAACGTGGCGCTGGCGATATTCATATTGCCTCTTAACTCTGCTATCAATCCCTTCATGTATACCTTCAACACACTGGCAGAAAAACGGAGGCGATCCAATGAAGCCAAAATGCTACAATGGCTGGAATCTCACTCTGAGATAACCCTCGCTTAGCACACTGTGGCACAATAACTACTGTACGAACAGATACAAAAATACAGTCACTTCGAGTACTTTCTTTTCATATAGTGTAATTAGTCACACAAAGTGTACACATCTGGACATTAGATTCCTTTAATGACAGGAGCTAAATACATTAAAACAGTGTTAGGAAAACGCAGCATTCTTCTCAAAACTGGTATAGTGGAGTGTACGGGAATAAGGGGAGGGCGGGAGAGAGAGACACAATACTGTGGCAGAACAAGAAGTAGCGGGGGACTGCTACCTGTAATTGTGTAATACTCCCTGGGTTACACATCAGTCCAGCAAAATTACTAAAATTTTAAGAGAATGTCGCCTCAACATGAAAAAGGCAACAGACGTCTCTGGCAAACAAATGACGTCCAACCTACTGATGTAATGCATGACGCCCTGCTCTGTGAGGCCGACAACAAGCCCACCATGTTCCCAGTCACAAGTCACACAGGGCACACTGTCATTGTCATGGCCGCCCCTAGAAATTTACGTGAACAGCCTGGCCACTTCCCTCTTAGGCGAGGTTCAAGTGTCATTCTCTTGGAATGAACCCCCCACCCCACCTCCCCACTTTGGAGGGGTGGGGATGCCTGACACCCTGTGCCCAATAGTGATCACAACGTGACGCTGGTGAAATAGTTTCATTAGGCATCGTCGTGGGAAAGAGGCGAGCTTCTGGATCACCTTGTCGTCCACACCAGGAGGTGATGTCTGTAGATCACTGCCTTGCTGCTGCATTGTGATGGTGTTGACACAGTGCCCGACTTCACAGTGGGTGTGATCGTCACTGTGATGACGTTGTCCCAGCACTTCTCCTGGTGCTGCTGCTGCTGCAGATGTTGTTGGTCCTGGGCAGAGAAGGGCACCTCTCCCAGGTGTTACTGCTGCTGCAGGCGTTGTTGGTCCTGGGCAGAGAAGGACACCTCTCCCAGGTGTTACTGCTGCTGCAGGTGTTGCTGGTCATGGGCAGAGAAGGGCACCTCTCCCAGGTGTTGCTGCTGCTGCAGGTGTTGCTGGTCCTGGGCAGAGAGAGGGGCACCTCTCCCAGGTGTTGCTGCTGCTGCAGGTGTTGTTGGTCCTGGGCAGAGAAGGGCACCTCTCCCAGGTGTTGGCTGGTGCTACAGGTGTTGCAGAAAACAGTCGCCTCTGTATCGTGAGTTTGGCGGTGGCCTCGCCGTTGATGCAGGACGACTCTGACCCGTTGTTGCTGTCTGACTTGTGGACATCACCTCTGGCTTGTTGCACGCTGCAGGTTGGTGTGCAGGAGACGTGTGGTCACCGCTGCCAGCATGGGGCTGGTCAGAGGTGAGAGGCCTGTGTTATTATGGACTGGACTGGTTTGCCACGTGCTGATTCATAGGTCAGAATGTAATGTAACTCGGTTGTCCTTGGCCAGGTTTGATAACTTGTCATGGGATTTCCTAATTTCTCGTGTACCAATATTTAAGTGCATACGCCATCTGGTGTGTACAGTTACAAAAAGCAAACAATCAATCTAAAACACAACAAAAATCTCTCTCTCTCTATCTATCTCTCTCTTCTCTCTCTCTCTCTCTCTCTCTCTCTCTCTCTCTCTCTCTCTCTCTCTCTGTACTAGTGTTTCTTCACCCCAATCAGCACCCCAAACATTGTGTTTGCTTTCACTTTCCTTCCTACTGAACTGACACATTAAAGTACACATTTCCATGAGAAATCTAATTAGTTTGTCTGCCAAATATATAGAGGGATCCCCCCTCTAATGTTTAGAGGTGATATTGGTCTGAACCGGACGATGTCACTCCAGCTCTGCTCTTAGGAATGTACACCCCATCAGCTTAAATCCATATATTGCAGATCTTTAGGAACGTCATGCCAGGGTTATCGTGTTTTAGAGGTGCTCAGAGACACTGAATCTGTCATACACAGCAGACAGCAGACAGAGTATTATCTGGTCAGAGCGATGATCAATGGAATCTTTCATACACAGCAGACAGAGTATTATCTGGTCAGAGCGATGATCAATGGAATCTTTTCATACACAGCAGACAGGGTATTTCATCAGGTCCAGGCGATGATTACGTTCTTGCTTTTATAACAACTTTCTTCACTTTATCCAGTGATGGTGGTTTGTTATGATCATTTTCTTTGACGCCACTGGCCGCACCAGGCCATAGGTTTCAGGAGGTGTGTCGCTCTGAGAGTCAAGGTAATTATGTTTTTCCTGATATGATGTTACATTAATGAGGGATTTTTCTCCACTGCGTGTTCTGAGTTTGGGTTTCTTTCTGAGTTCTGGTTTCTTGAAGAGCTTCTTGGCAAATGGGAAGGGGTCTCTGAAGAAGCAGTCTGGGTTTTGTTCTTTTTTGCTCCTTCTTCTCCTTACTGATTTTTTTGTTGTTAAGGGCATTGCGATTTCATTTCAGGTCGTTCCCACTGTTCTGCAATCCTTTCTTCTCAATTGCATGTGCAGCCTTCCTCTGTTTCCTGGGATTTCTCTCGCTGACGTCTGAATTTTGAGGAGATGTCATTGACCTTGATCGATTTACTTTACAATCACTCATGTTGGCTACAAATGTGGCACGATTGTGCTCCGATATGTTCTTTTCCATTAGCACACTGATATTAAGTAAGTGGACTTTCCCCATCTAATTTCTCGCATTCCGTTTCTTTTCTTTGCGCTTAAAGATGGCAGCTGAGTTTCTGTCATTCGGCTTCATTGTTCCGAATGCAACCCTTAATTTAATGGTCAGTATGGATGTCCTTGGCGCTGTGTTTTTAACCCTGTCAACGTTTTTCTGACGTCGTGTATCTTGGTGCAGTTTACCCATTGTGGTCTTCGCACAACCTTTATTGTCCTGTGGCCTGTAACGCACACTTGGTGGATTAAAAACACATAGAAAATACGCTTGTTCTTCACTCAATGGCAAGGGGGGGAACCAGCCCCCAGAGCGGATAGGTCTGGTCTTTCACTGTGTCATTCTGTTTTTCCTGTGCCATGCTGTCTTTTCCTGTGTCATTCTGTTTTCCCTGCAACATGTTTGTCTTTCCCTGTTGCATTTTGTCTTTCCCTGTCTCTGATGTTTTTTCCCAGTGTCATGCTGTTTTCCATGTGTCAGCTGTCTTTCCTTATGTCGTGCTGTCTTTCCCTGTGCCATGCTGTCTTTCCTTGTGCCATGCTGTCTTTTCCTGTGAAATTCTGTTGTTTTTTTCTCTGTGTCGTGCTGTCTTTCCCTCTGTCATGCTGGCTTTCCCTGTGATATTCTGTCTTTCCCTATATAATAATAATAATAATAATAATGATAATAATAATAATAATGAATACTTATATAGCGCTTATTCTCGGCTGGAGACCACGCTCTAAGTGTTTTACAATCAACACTCGTTTACACAACGGGCTGCCTACCTGGGTAGTGCCGACTGAAGAGCTGTCAGCTGGCGCTTCATTCAGTCGTTTCCCGTGTCATCCAGTCAGTATCGTTCAATATCGATCACTCATTTTCCTTACTTCCTTCATTCTTTCTATTTCTCACTCAGGGTGCATGCTATGTGTAACGTGTCATCCATACCAACGGCCAAACTAGCCTACTCTTCCGAAAGTTGGTGATGGGATTTTACGTGTGTGCAAGATGCTATGCATGCGTTCACACACGGAACCTCGGTTTATAGTCTCATTCGAAGGACTGTATGGGAAATGGAGTCAGAACCAATGTTAACTCCGAGGGAAAAAATCCCCTGTACCGAAACGCCCCAGCGGAGATTCAAACCCGCAACCCCAGGATCACCAAGATTACGAGTCAGGCGTTCTACCAACTGAGCTATTCCGACTCCCTATGTCATGCTGTTTTCCCCTGAGTCATCTGCCTTTCCCTGTGTCATCTGTCTTTCCCTGTGTCGTGCTGTCTTTCCCTGTGTCATCTGTCTTTCCCCGTGTCTGCTGTCTTTCCCTGTGTCATGCTGTCTTTCCCTGTGTCAAGATGTCTCATCTGTGTCATGCTGTCTTTCCCTGTATCGTGCTGTCTTTCCTTGTGTCATGCTGTCTTTCCCTGTATAGTGTTGTCTTTCCCTGTGTCGTGCTGTCTTCCCCTATGCTATGCTGTCTTTCCCTGTGTCATGCTGTCTTTCCCTGTGTCGTGCTGTCTTTCCCTGTGTCATGCTGTCTTTCCTGTGTCGTGCTGTCTTTCCCTGTGTCATGCTGTCTTTCCCTGTGCCGTGCTGTCTTTCCCTGTGCCGTGCTGTCTTTCCCTGTGTTATGCTGTCTTTCCCTGTGCCGTGCTGTCTTTCCCTGTGTCATGCTGTCTTTCCCTGTGTCGTGCTGTCTTTCCCTGTGACACGCTGCCTTTCTCTGTATGGCACGCTCTCTTTTCCTGTGTCATGCTGTCTTTCCCGGATGTCCTCTGGTCTGTCACAGGATGTCAGTGGCTGAGCCATCAGTCAGTGTCAGCTGTCTTCAGTCTAGTCACCCACCTCTCCAGTGGATCGCGATCTGTTGTTCCTTGCTAGTTCGTAAGGCCCCGGGCATGTTGCTTTCTTTTCACCACAACAGATACCCCGAGAATCACTTTCTCCTCACGATTCTTCCATATGGGGGGGGAGGGGGGGGGGGGGGCAGGAGGGGGAGGAGGGGGGGGGCAGGAGGGGGAGGGGGGGGGGTAGTAAACCCAATACCCGCAAACATCCAGGTTGTGAATTGTTTTTGGCAGTGAGGAAAAAAAATATTGGACCTTCACAAAGAAATCACATTTGATTTCTTTGAGGTAAAGAAATGACAGACAGACAGACAGACAGACAGAGAATCTTTGCGTAAAGTGTCGTAACTGATATCGCTTACTGCCAATAAAAAAGTAAGTGATATCGATTTGCGTATTTCGTACGCACACACACACGTTAGTAACATAG
>JADBJO010003695.1:161932-189432 GCA_016801955.1 Conus betulinus | reverse complement strand
TCTACAAACGTCAGAATATAATAATAGTAAGAGTAGGCAAACGGGAAGGATGAGGTGTAGACTGCCCACTGCCCTGGGATGTTGCAGTCCTGTCCAAGAGGCTGAGGAGCAGGCCAAGGGTGACACCGCCCAGTCTGCTCCGAGGTGTCACATGGTGACTGGCGTGGCTGTCTTCTCCATGGCCCTCCTGGTCAGAAATGAGAGGAAGACCGGCATGAAGGAGCCGCATGCTGCTTGAAAAGGGAGGGGGGTCGCGCGGCATAGTTCAATGGAAGGACAATGGCAAAAATGGCGATCAGGATCAACTTCTTTCTTCTTCCAATGGCAAGAATCAACGAGACGACACGATGTGCGGTCTGCACGTTCCAAGAGAGAGAGAGAGAGAGAGAGAGAGAGAGAGAGAGAGAGAGAGAGAGAGAGAGAGAGAGAGAGAGAGAGAGAGAGAAGACAAGACAAAATTCTTTATTTACGAGGATAATAGATAAGCACTGATGTGCTTTTTTACATCCAATCGATAGAATGACAAAAGGGCAGGAGGTAGTAGGAAACACACACACACACACACACACACACACACACACACACACACACACACACACACACACACACACACGGACACACACACACACGCGCGCGCGCGCTCGTACTCACATAAGACATTCTTACTAAAACAAAATAACATGTGCATTTCAAGTACAAAAAACACTTCATAATAGTCAGGTACATACATAAGGCAAAGAGGGTGGTGGTGGTTGGTGGTGGATTTATGGTGGAGTATGCAAGTACTGGCACATAAGATGGTTGAAGTAATGGTGTTTGAAGGTTTGATATGCATTGGCGTTGTTTGGTTGATTCAGGGAGCGAGTTCCATTGACGGGAACCTGAATATATTAAACTGGATTTGAATAAGTCAATTCTAGGAACAGGGACATGTAGTTTGTAGAGTCCTTGAGGAATTTATTGAGAATCTGTGAACTAATGTTGAGGGTGCCTTCCCAGAGACACAATCTTGTGCATTATGATCCCTTTGTTGTATTCTAATCTCAGACTTAAGGGGAGAACTTGAATGAATCTTTTTATAGTCCGAGTCGAGTCCAGAAGACTACTGCTTTTTAGGAGGACTAATTTGAGTGCTCGCTTGTGTAGGCTTAACAATGGTTTGAGGGTGTTAGCGCTAGCACAGTCCCATAGAGTAGATCCATAGTCTATGTATGATTGAATATGAGACTGGAAAAAGAGCTTGCGTGAATGCAGGTCGAGGAAGCGTTTGATTTTGGAGAGTTGATAAATTTTCTGTGAAACTTTTTTGCATAGTGAGGTTATGTGAGCTTGCCAAACTCATATTATTATCAATTGTTATTCCTAGCACTTTGAGGTATTTAACCTGTTCAACGGGTTCCTTTTTAAGATATACAGGAGAAAATTTAATAGTGAGGTTTTGTCTTTTTTGCCTGGTTGTGATGAGCATGGATTTAGTTTTTTGAGGGTGAAGCGACATGTGATTTAGTTCAGTCCATTTGACGAGGTCATTCGCATTTTCTTGTAAGGTTGTGCAAGGACAGTAACATCAGAATGATTTGTATGTATTGTTGTACCATCAGCAAAGAGTTCACAGGTGGATGTGATATGGAGAGGTAAATCATTGATGTAAATTGTGAACAGTTTGTGAGATAGGAGTGAAGTGAGCGTTTACTTGTATATGTGTATGGGTGTGCAGTATGCTTGCGTGTGTGTATGTGCGCGCTTGTGTGTGTGCGCCTGTGTTTGTGTTAAATATTAGCGGAAATACTACATAAGCACAATCCTTAGCAAAAATCAACATTAACAAATCAAACTGCAATAGTCAAAACAAAACAGTCTATAATATGCAGAAATCATAAAAAGAGCCGACTGGACTTATCATTAAGTTCTGAATAAAGTTCAAAAGAAATACAGGTTCTTGGAAAATGCATTTAGATTCATCTTTTCTGAATTTTGATAGAGCTGATTCAAAATAAGGACAAAAGTACACAAATATGTGTGTTGTTGTACAACCATCAACAGCCCCGCATACACATTGGATGTTTTTTTTATGAACTTGGTTTTGAAAGCGTTTAACCTAAATCTGTAAAACAGTGAAACCATTTTTTTTTTTGCGGTGTTTTGGGTGTTTATTGACATTTTATTGATCAAATGTATAATTCATTAATGAATTCTGTTTTGAAAAAAATTTGTGATCGAGCGTTTAAACAACACTTTATTGAAGAATTAGGCTTAAGTACTTTGGGAAGCATGTAGTCTTTAATATCTTTTCAAAATTTTCAAAAGAAGCTTTCTGTAATAGAGATTAACCTTCTTGTAAACTTAAAAGAATGGGAATATCTTTGGATTTAAAAGATTTTTTTTGCACCTGCCCGAGCTGTACGATCAGCCCATTCATTTCCAGATATTGAACAATGAGATGGGATCCAACAAAAATCAACTGCGATACCCCTTGATATAAGAACATGAGCAAATACTTTAATTTCTGTGATGATTTCAGCCCGGTTTTTCGGATTTGTTGATTCTAAAGCTTGGAGAACTGATTTAGAGTCTACACAAAAAAGTGCACCATAGAAATTGAATGGTGTATCAATGACATACTGAATAGCCATTACAAGTGTGTGTGTGTGTGTGTGTGTGTGTGTGTGTGTGTGTGTGTGTGTGTGTGTGTGTGTGTGTGTATACATACATACATACATACATACATATATATATATATATATATATATATATATATATATATATATATATATATATATATACATATATATATATATATATATATATATATATATATATATATATTGTTGAATATTTGTTTTTACTGATGGTTTGTGACATGATGAATATCTGTGTATTCTTGCACTTGGGTATAATTTTTATCAGTATGCTTTCATGATTGAGCACGTGGTAGAGTGTTTATTGAGCAAAGGATGGGTGGGTAAGGTATTAATTGATAATCAATCTTGAAATGGGCAATAACTGTGAATGAAACACCTACAAACTTGCTTGACCAGGATGGCTGTTGTGCTTTGTCATAACAACCATACTGTTGCTATTGCTGATACGGCAGTTTTCGTTTTTATGTCATAGGTTGTTTTTGATCGCATTCAGATTGTTCTCTCTCTCTCTCTCTCTCTCTCTCTCTCTCTCTCTCTCTCTCTCTCTCTCTCTCTCTCTTTGTTTGTTTGTTTGTTTGTTTGTTTTTGCTTGTGTGTTTATGTATCCTTTGTCATAAATACTATTTGTACGAAATACTAGTTCCATTTCTGTTGAGTTTTTCCATAACGTTGTTGTGTTATTTGACACTGCTTTGATAAGAGATATGTGCAGGTAGCGATTTTGATGGGCGAAAATTTTTGCCAAAAAAATTAGACCATAAAAGTAAATAGTGCTTGAATCCCAAAGCTGTTCGTGTTATTGAGTGAACGCTGAGGCACGTGACTTGTGAGAGAGGATCACTGTTTGTAGGACACGTGTGTTTCCGGTTGGTATGGCAGTCCAGAAGCTGCGATACAGGAGGACAGGTTGCTTGGCTTGGGCCAGGTTGGTTTTGAACCTTGGGGGTTGCAAAAGGAAAACAGACTTTTGCCAACGAACAGAGAGTGGTCGATGTCGATGTAGCGTAGGGATTCTCTTTGCCACAAGATTGAGTCCCTCTGGGTAAGTTGCCAGTTGGGGAATAACAAATACATAAAGAGAAAAAAAGCATTCATGAGTGAATGTAAATGATTGATGTGATTAAAAAAAAAGTAAATGGAATAACATTGTGTAAAGGGGAGCATTTTTGTGGACACGCGTAATTGGTTTAAAAATACAACTCGGTTTTTGATATTACTATTTTTTTTATTAAGATTTCACTTTGTATCCCCCACTGCAGGTAGGAATGTGTTGAAAACAGAATGCTACGAACACGTGAGTATGATGCATTGCCATGTTTTGATGTATACGTCTTGTAAAAAGATTAATTCAAATTTACACGTTTGAAAACTAACGTCAGGACTTGGGGGTTCTTTCCAGCGTCAACCAGTAGAATGAACCTACCTCCGGAAACTGGATCTCAACAAAGAAATGTTATTTCCAGTATTATCCAATACATTAAAAAAAAAACAGAAAAAAGGGGTTGGAATATGACAAAGTAGATGGAAACGTTACAGAAAATGTTCGCATAATAATTGAACATGAAAACTGGACAAAGATGTTATGGGTATTTTTTTTTTGAGGGGGTGTTTTGTTTTGTTTCGTTTTGTTTTTGTTTTTGTGTGTGTGTTGTGTTTGTTAAAAGGAACACAAAAAAGTTAATTCTTGTTTTCTCACTTTATCCTTTGAATGAATGGAACAGATGCATGTGTGGAGTGAACATGCTGTGGTTGTGAATGGCTGTATGCAAATGTGGTGTGTGGCAGGCACATTATTGTATTCATCACTTAACTGTTTGGTTTTACAAGGTACAAAGGGAAGTGGGGAGGGTAGGAATGGGGTGGAGTTGATGCATATGTCATCACAAACTGATAAAAAAAAGTGTCTAGCATTTATCTCCCAAGAATACGACTTTACAAATTTATACATCATCCATTAAAACGAGAATACGAGGAAAAAATACAATTCAAATGAAGCGGAACATCAAACGAAAAATCACAGTGATGGCAGCTGTCCACAATAATTTACTATCTAAAGATTTGACCTTAACCTTCTACCCAAAACATACAAAACATACATTGATAGGTGATGTCTGAGCGAAACACTGAATGCCATAAGAGACAAATCAAGAGATTAATTCGCCGATTTTTTGAGAAATTTATTCTTAAAGTCTTGATAGTGGGAGAATTGAAATGAAAAATGGTGTTCGTTCTTAAGCTGAGCACGGCAAAATGGGCGTGCTTTATCTTTTTTAGTTTTAATGTCGCTATACAGGTTGCTACTCAGTGCAAGCATATTAAACCTGGTTCAGTTGATGTGAACTTCAACACAATACCCATTCATATCAGAGAGAGAGAGAGAGAGAGAGAGCGAGAGAGAGAGAGAGAGAGAGAATTTATCTACTAAATGTTCTATATCAGCAGTACCTTATTCCCTATGTAGTTTAACTTCACTATACTGCTGCTGTGCTCTGTACTGCCATCAGCCTTTTTTTGCCTTGTTGAGAGTTCAATAGAATTTCCCAGTGCTCTGTGCAAACAGTGCACCATTTGTTTGTGTTGTTGGGAGTTCATTATACTCTCCCAGTGCTCTGTGCAAACAGTGCACCATTTGTTGTTGGGAGTTCATTAAACTTTCCCAGTGCTCTGTGCAAACAGTGCACCATTTGTTTGTTGCTGGGAGTTCATTAAACTCTCCCAGTGCTCTGTGCAACCAGCGCACCATTTGTTTGCTGTTGGGAGCTCATTATACTCTCCCAGTGCTCTGTGCAAACAGTGCACCATTTGTTTGTTGTTAGGAGTTCATTAAACTCTCTCGGTGCTCTGTGCAAACAGCGCACCATTTGTTTGCTGTTGGGAGTTCATTATACTCTCCCAGTGTTCTGTGCAAACAGCGCACCATTTGTTTGTTGTTGGGAGTTCATTAAACTCTCCCAGTGCTCTGTGCAAACAGCGCACCATTTGTTTATTGTTGGAAGTTCATTAAACTCTCCCAGTGCTCTGTTACAGCATTGTGTGTGTTGTTCAGAGTGCCTTGAGCTATGCCTGTGCTCCTTGCTGGTAGCACACGTTTATTTCATATGGTTCATAGTCCAGTTATGTTATCCAGTGCTCTGCACTGGCAACACTTTATTGAATTCATTTAACTCCCCTAGTACTCTGTGACTGGTAGAACAAAGTGCAATCCAAGAAGAGTCAGGACCTGTGATTGTTGCAATGACATCCCCGTCTTCTGGCTATGTGACGGTGAGAAGAAATCTGAGTCAGTATGGTGGTCAGTACGTGTGTGGATATCTATCTATTCCTGTCCGACATACTGCCATGCTGAGTTTCAATTTTTTTTTGCGTCACATGTTGCTACAGTCAGCTTGTGGGAGGTTGATCCATCAGTGGATAATGAATGGGAAACGGAAACCATGGTATTGAATCAATTTATGATTGAGTCTCACTTTGCACGTGTATACCACGCACGGAAATTAAAAGTAAGAGTCGAAAGAAGTTCATGCATCATGACACAGTGCTTCCGATTTTTCTTCTTCACCTTTTTTCCTGAGAGTAAAAACTCCTCAACAATCGCCCAGTGGTTTCTGGAACTGTTCAGTGGATAATTATTCCAGTTTTAAACACCACTTAGAATGCAACGTGAAGACAGAGTGTGAGGATGGACGGGATGAAACAGAACACTGTCCCTTCAGCAGTCCTGACTGTCAGGGCATGATAGCCATGTGTGGACGGTGCTACTCATTTGTATGGAAGCCCCTTGGATTCAATCGTCATGGTGTAGATGTCAACGACGTTATCAACGAACATTGCCATTCTTTGGGGGGTGAGGTAAACTGGCCTGTCTGTGTGTTTGACTGGCTTGGTGTAGTCCTTAATACAACAGGACTTCATGGGTGGAGTTTGCATCAATATTGGGTTGGTATGTTCTCCAACGACTTGTCCTTGCCTCCTATGTACTGGCATGAAATTTTGCAGAGCAAATCTGTGATTTTTCATTCGTCCCGTACTCCATTTGATTCAATCGGGCACACTGGGACTATAGTTTGTTACCAATTAATCTACTCCAGATTTATTTCATACACGCGCGCTCTCACTGCGTGATTACACTGGGAACAACAATGGTTCGTACGGTCTGTGCATTCTCAACAAATAGGACAGTGCAAAGTCGGTTTTTTCATTAAACATCACCCATTTGCTAGCTTGGCGACGAGAACATGTAACTTCGTGTCATGGTGGTCATGGGACATACACATTTCTTCTGTGTGGCTTTCACCACTTACAAGGATGTAGCCAGGAATACACATCTTGCCATTTTCATCTTCATTTCCCACATAAAATCCATTCACATATAAGAGAGGAGCACACAATGTTAATCCCAACATTTACATGCAATGATCAAATCACTGCACTGTCATACACACTGGTGTGCAATTTCATATCTGATTGTCAGGACAGCAGTGACGAATCATTCTGTTCCCATCCTATTTGTATCAACAAGTTCACATGCACTGATGGCCAATGTATTTCGTACACTACCATTTGTGATCAAACACCCACCCCAGATCACTCCGAAGAACGGAGTTGTGATTCATATAAATAAAGCATATAGAGGTGTCGTTTTTTCCTTCCCCTGCTCTGGTCAGTTTTGATGGCATCATTAAATTTAGCTCAATTCAAATGGATTTCAATGAGTCCTGTCCAGACAGTCATTACCGTTGTCCAGGTGACTTCAATGACTGTCTGCCTGTCTACACACGATGCAATGGAATGTACGACTGTTTGGACCGAATGGATGAAGAGGAATGTGATGACATGAGGTGTCCAGGGTTTTTCAGATGCAGAGCATCCACAACCTGTCTACACACTGACCACCTGTGTGATGGCTGGCCTCACTGTCCAATGCATGATGATGAGATAGTGTGTGACACAAGTTGTCCTGTTGGTTGTCTGTGTCAAGGTCACACGTTCCTTTGTCTCCAGCCTTTCTCCACGTCACGGTTTCCAGACATTCGCTCTTTGGATGGAACCAGTTCTGGAATAACACTGTCTGATGTGAGTCAGAATACTTACCTCATCCACCTTGTTCTTGCTCAGTGTCCTTGAAAGTCATGCCTGTGATAAAATTGTAAACCTGAGGTTCCTTGACCTCAGGGGGAACAAGCTGAAACAACTGAACATGACTATGTTTCTTGAACTGCACAATTTACAAACATTGTCATTTTCCCCATAACCCTATCACCTCCCTTTACACTGATTTATCATCTGTTGTTCAGAATCGTAAACTTATGTCAATAGATCTGTCATTTGCCGCACTGACAGTGTTTTTGATTCTAGAGTCTTCATGCCATTCATCAACCTACGGAAGCTCAATTTAACGCTAAATGATATCCATACCATCAAACCCAGTGGATTTCAGTTCACACCACAGCTAATTGAACTTTACATAGAGGGCAGCCCAGTTGAAACATTTCCGCTGGACATGTTAAATATACTTACTCTTTGGGTGTTGTTTGGACGGACAACTATAAGATATGTTGTCCCCAAATTCTCTTCAGTAATTTTAAGGACGCCTCTTGTCATGCCCCCAGAGACGAACTTTCCTCATGTGAAGATCTGTTACAATCATGGGTCTATCGGGGTTTCTTTGGCTGACTGCTTGTCTGTCGATCAGTGGTAATGTCTTCTGTTTCTGTGCACGTGTGATAGCAAAGAGCATGACTTCGTCAGTGGATTCAGTGTGTTTATCCTAAACCTTACAATGGCTGACTTTCTGATGGGTGTCTACATTGCAATCATTGGAATAGCTGATGGACAGTTCCGTGGCAGATACCTCGAGTTTGATGACACGTGGAGAGACAGTACAGTCTGCAAGATGGCTGGTTCTCTGTGTCTGTTGTCCAGTGAAGTGTCTGCTCTGATCATCTGTCTGATCACACTGGACCGTTTTCTGGTCCTCCATTTTCCATTTAGCACCTTGCGATTTAAGAGACTGTCAGCAGCACTGGCCTGTCTGGCGACTTGGAACATTGGTTGGATTCTGATCTTACTGCCTTCACTCCCCATGCTGTCACATTGGGAATTCTACAGCCAGACAGGCATCTGTATTCCATTACCAGTAACGAAACAAGACTTTAAAGGAAAACAATACTCGTTCAGTTTACTAATCGTCCTTAACTTCATTCTCTTCTTATTTATCTCTGTTGGCCAAGCACTTATCTACCGATCTATCCAGGACAATGCTTTCAAGACCAACACGACCAAAGTATCACAGGACATGACCCATAGCCCGGCGACTAATCACTGTTGCAGTGACAGATTTCATGTGTTGGTTTCCTATAGGATTGTGTGGAATGTTAGCACTGGCTGGTACTCCCATTCCTGGTGAGGTGAACGTGGCACTGGCGATATTCATATTGCCTCTGAACTCTGCTATTAATCCCTTCATGTATACCTTCAACACACTGGCAGAAAACGGAGGCGATCCAACCAAGCCAAACTGCTACAATGGCTGAAATCTCACTCTGAGATAACCCTCGCTTAGCACTCTGTGGTACAATAACCATTGTACAGACAGATACAAAAACACAGTCACTTCAAGTACTTTCTTTTCATGTAGTATAATTAATCACACAAAGTGTACACATCTGGACTTTAGATTCCTTCAATGACAGGAGTGTACGGGAATAAGGGGAGGGTGGGAGAGAGGGACACAATACTGTGGCAGAACAAGAAATAGCGAGGGACTGCTACCTGCAATTGTGGAATACTCCCTGGGTTACACATCAGTCCAGCAAAATTACTGAAATTTTAAGAGAGAATGTCGCCTCAACATGAAAAAGGCAACAGAAGTCTGTGGCAAACAAATGACGTCCAACCTACTGATGTAATGCATGGCGCCCTGGTCTGTGAGACTGACAACAAGCCCACCATGTTCCCTGTCACAAGTCACACAGGGGACACTGTCATTGTCATGGCCGCCCCTAGATTTCCGTGAACAGCCTGGCCGCTCCCCTCTTAGGCGAGGTTTCAGTGTCATTCTCTTGGAATGAACCCCCACCCCACCTCCCAGTTTGGAGGGGTGGGATGCCTGACACCCTGTGCCCAATAGTGATCACAATGTGACGCTGGTGAAATAGTTTCATTAGGCATCGTCGTGGGAAAGAGGCGAGCTTCTGGATCACCTTGTCGTCCACACCAGGAGGTGATGTCTGTAGATCACTGCCTTGCCGCTGCATTGTGATGGTGTTGACACAGTGCCCGACTTCACAGTGGGTGTGATCGTCACTGTGATGACGTGTCCCAGCATTTCTCCTGGTGCTGCTGCTGCTGCAGTGTTGTTAGTCCTGGGCAGAGAAGGGCACCTCTCCCAGGTGTTACTGCTGCTGCAGGTGTTGTTGGTCCTGGGCAGAGAAGGACACCTCTCCCAGGTGGTGCTGCTGCTGCAGGTGTTGCTGGTCATGGGCAGAGAAGGGCACCTCTCCCAGGTGTTGCTGCTGCTGCAGGTGTTGCTGGTCCTGGGCAGAGAAGGGCACCTCTCCCAGGTGTTGCTGCTGCTGGAGGTGTTGCTGGTCCTGGGCAGAGAAGGGCACCTCTCTCCCAGGTGTTGGCTGGTGCTACAGGTGTTGCAGAAAACAGTCGCCTCTGCATCGTGAGTTGGGCGGTGGCCTCACCGTTGATGCAGGACGACTCTGACCCGCTGTTGCTGTCTGACTTTGTGGACATCACCTCTGGCTTGTTGCACGCTGCAGGTTGGTGTGCAGGAGACGTGTGGTCACCGCTGCCAGCATGGGGCTGGTCAGAGGTGAGAGGCCCTGTGTTATTATGGACTGGACTGGTTTGCCACATGCTGATTCATAGGTCGGAATGTAATGTAACTCGGTTGTCCTTGGCCAGGTTTGATAACTTGTCATAGGATTTCCTAATTTCTCGTGTACCAATATTTAAGTGCATACGCAATCTGGTGTGTACAGTTACCCAAAAAGCAAACAATCAATCTAAAAACAAACAAATAACTCTCTCTCTCTCTCTCTCTCTCTCTCTCTCTCTCTCTGTGTGTGTGTGTGTGTGTGTGTGTGTGTGTGTGTGTGTGTGTGTGTGTACTAGTGTTCTTCACCCCAATCAGCACCCCAGACATTGTGTTTGCTTTCACTTTCCTCCCTACTGAACTGACACATTAAAGTACACATTTCCATGAGAAATCTAATAAGTTTGTCAGCCAAATATATAGAGGGATCCCTCCTCTAATGTTTGGAGGTGATATTGGTCTGAACCGGACGATGTCACTCCAGCTCTGCTCTTAGGAATGTACACCCCATCAGCTTAAATCCATATATTGCAGATCTTTAGGAACGTCATGCCAGGGTTATCGTGTTTTAGAGGTGCTCAGAGACACTGAATCTGTCATACACAGCAGACAGCAGACAGAGTATTATCTGGTCAGAGCGATGATCAATGGAATCTTTCACACACAGCAGACAGGGTATTATCTGGTCAGAGCGATGATCAATGGAATCTTTCATACACAGCAGACAGAGTAATATCTGGTCAGCGCGATGATCAATGGAATCTTTCATAAACAGCAGACAGGGTATTTCATCAGGTCCAGGCGATGATTACGTTCTTGCTTTTATAACAACTTTCTTCACTTTATCCAGTGATGGTGGTTTGTTATGATCATTTTTCTTTGACGCCACTGGCCGCACCATGCCATAGATTTCAAGAGGTGTGTCGCTCTGAGAGTCAAGGTAATTATGTTTTCCTGATATGCTGTTACATTAATGAGGGATTTTTCTCCACTGCGTGTTCTGAGTTTGGGTTTCTGTCTGAGTTCTGGTTTCTTGAAGAGCTTCTTGGCAAATGGGAAGGGGTCTCTGAAGAAGCAGTCTGGGTTTGTTCTTTTTGCTCCTTCTCCTCCTTACTGATTTTTCTTTGTTAGGGCATTGCGATTCATTTCAGGTCTTTGCGACTGTTCTGCAATTCTTTCTTCCTAATTGCATGTGCAGCATTCCTCTGTTTCCCTGGGATTTCTCTGCTGACGTCTGAATTTTGAGGAGATGTCATTGCCCTTGATCGATTTACTTCACAATCACTCATGTTGGCTATAAATGTGGCACGATTGTGCTCCGATATGTTCTTTCCATGAGCACACACTGATATTAAGTGGACATTCCCCATCTAATTTCTCGCATTCCGTTTCTTTCTTTGCGCTTAGAGATGACAGCTGAGTTTCTGTCATTTGGCTTCATTATTCCAAATGCAACCCTTAATTTAATGGTCAGTATGGATGTCCTTGGCGCTGTGGTTTTAACCCTGGTCAACGTTTTCTGACGTCGTGTATCTTGGTGCAGTTTACCCATTGTGGTCTTCGCACAACCTTTATTGTCCTGTGGCCTGTAACGCACACTTGTTGGATAAAACACATAGAAAATACGCTTGTTTTTCACTCAATGGAAAGGTGGGGAGCCAGCCCCACAAAGCGGATAGGTCTGGTCTTTCACTGTGTCATTCTGTTTTTCCTGTGCCATGCTGTCTTTTTCTGTGTCATTTTGTTTTTCCCTGCGACATGCTGTCTTTCCCTGTTGCATTTTGTCTTTCCCTGTCTCTGATGTTTTTCCCAGTGTCATGCTGTTTTCCATGTGTCAGCTGTCTTTCCTTATGTCATGCTGTCTTTCCCTGTGCCATGCTGTCTTTCCTTGTGCCATGCTATCTTTACCTGTGAATTTTTTTTTTATCCTCTGTGTCATGCTGTCTTTGCCTCTGTCATGCTGTCTTTACCTGTGACATTCTGTCTTTCCCTATGTCATGCTGTTTTTCCCTGAGTCACCTGCCTTTCCCTGAGTGATCTGCCTTTCTCTGAGTCATCTGCCTTTCCCTGAGTCATCTGCCTTTCCCTGAGTCATCTGCCTTTCCCTGTGTCATCTGTCTTTCCTTGTGTCATCTGTCTTTCCCTCTGTCATGCTGTCTTTCCCTGTGTCGTGCTGTCTTTCCCTGTGTCGTGCTGTCTTTCCCTGTGTCGTGCTCTCTTTCCCTGTATCATGCTGTCTATCTGTGTGTCGTACTGTCTTTCCCTGTGTCACGCTGTCTTTTCCTGTGTCATGCTGTCTTTCCCGGATGTCCTCTGGTCTGTCACAGGAGGTCACTGGCCGCGCCACCAGTCAGTGTCAGCTGTCTTCAGTCTAGTCACCCACCTCTCCAGTGGATCGCGATCTGTTGTTTCTTGCTAGTTCGTAAGGCCCCGGGCATGTTGCTTTCTTTTCACCACAACAGACACCCTGAGAATCACTTTCTCCTCACGATTCTTCCATATGGGGAAGGGGGGGGGGGGGGAGGAGGGGGGTAGTAAACCCAATACCCGCAAACATCCAGGTTGTGAATTGTTTTTGGCAGTGAGGAAAAAAGGTATTGGACCTTCACAAAGAAATCACATTTGATTTCTTTGAGGGAAAGAAATGACTTGTTGTTTTCAAAGACCACACACTGAAGCCCTTTCACACACACACACACACACACACACACACACACACACACATATATATATATATATATATATATATATATATATATATACGTGTGTGTGTGGGGGGGGGGGGGGGGGGGCAGACAGTTAGTAACGTAGATATATGAATAGGTATAGATACAGATCAATTTTTAGGACAAAGAAAATGTGAGATCAAACATAAAATCTGTGGAAACTGCATCGAAAGGGTAGAGATACACTGAAAAAAATTCAGTTTGGTAAGAGTCATCAGGGAACCATTTGTATTTCTACGTGCTAATTTGAGAGAGAGAGAGAGACACAGAGAGAGAGAGAGAGAGAGAGACAGACAGACAGACAGACAGACAGACAGACAGACAGACAGAGCAACTTTGCGTAAAGTGTCGTAACTGATATCGCTTTTTGCCAATAAAAAAGTAAGTGATATCGATTTGCGTATTACGTCTCTCTGAATAGAAAATGAGGATAGAAGTGGTATTCTTACACGGAGAGAAAGACATGCTCGCGTCTCATATTACTGTTGTCAGAAATCAATGATGCAAGTCCCCATCAATCAATGCCTTTCACTGCTTTGTCAGGTCGGATTTCAGCCTTCCTTTTCTTCTTCTTCTTCTTCTTCTTCTTCTTCTTCTTCATCGCCATCATCATCATCATCATCTTCTTCTTCCGTCTTTTTGAAACCCTTCTTCTTCTTCATGTTGCAATCTTCCCTCTTTGTCTCTCTTATATCTTTGGGGCTTATTTGTATTTTCAGATAAGAAAGTCTTAGTTTGTTGTTAGGCTTCTTTAGTGAAAATAGGAATCCATAATTTGAGGGTAAAATTGAAGACCTGGTTCCCAGCTCATGTCTTCAACCTTAAGTCACAAACTCATATTTAGATGAAATGAGTCTTGACAAGAGAAAAAAAAGTATGTGACAGTTTATGTCCCTAAAACTATTTTCAGTACTGATTGAAAAAAAAACCCTCTCTAAATACCCCAACTTAGGGAAGGAAAGGCCAGGTACAATCAATTTTTCATTCTGTTGCCACAACAATCATGGAAGCCACAAGCTGTAAAGCTATCGGCTATCATGCTACAATCATCATTGAGGTGAAGAGGTGCTGGTGCTATTGTTAGTGTTACTGCACTGTTGTTGCTACTGGTGTTGCTGCTCTGCTGCTGCTGCTGCTGCTGCTGTTGGTGGTGTTGTAGATGTTATGTTGATTTACTGAGTAAACTAACCGGGAAAATAGAAATGTTTCTTGACTGAACATGGAGGACACATAGCTAAATCCAAAAAATGAATAAGTAAATGAATGTAAATGCGAGCGCCCACCTCCCCCCCCCCCCCCCCCCCCCCACTCTGTGTGTGTGTGTGTGTGTGTGTGTGTGTGTGTGTGTGAAGATGAAATTCAATGAGGTACGCAGTTTGCTTGATATGACTTACATTCAATGAAAACATGTGACAGCAGAATGAAGGACACAGGGTGGCTGAGGAAGAAGAATCGTGTTGATTACAACGCCATCACCTGACGACAGGCAGTCAGCGCTGACTGCAGCAGACGACTTTACCAGTAGCAAGTCTTCATTTCTGTGCTGACCCACTATTTGTTCAGCACTGGAAGGCGCTATCACCCATTCCACTCTTCTTCTCCACCACCTCCTTTCATCTCACAGCCATTGTCAGCGCCCCCTCTCCCTACACACCCCCTCTTCCCCCGCCTCGTCTCCAGCCTTTCCCCTCTTGACTGCAGCACTCTGCAATGTTCTGACCTTAACAACTGATGGCCTCTCTGCCAGTAACGGAAAGCCCACATGCGAACATCTGGACATGAAAACGCATCCTTATAGTGCATTGAAAACGCTCGTCATCTGCATGACGTAATGTTTTGCGTATATTTATGTGACGCAGTGTATTTACGTAGCATGCCTGGCACCTAAACATACCAGAAGATGCCAGGGAGGAGACTTTTTGGGAGTTGGTATCTTTGGTTTATATAGCTTTTGCCTGAGTGTGAATTGAATAACTGTGAAGCGTGACACGTCTTTGACACTGTCAGAGAACGTCAGGCACTGGACATTATCGAGGTTGGTTTTCATTACTGACCCACTGCTCAGGGATGTGGGGAAGGGGGAGGGGCGTGGCAATGTGAAGGGGGGGGGGGAGCAGGAGAGGGGACCTAGCATGTCAATGCATCCGGGTAGTTAATGACCGGATGTACCACTCAGGGAGGGGGAAGGAGGGAGGGGAGGGAGGAGCTTAGAATGTCTCTCAGGCAGACGAAGGCAATCAATGGTTCGGTCCATCCTGGGTAGGTAGAATGACCGGATGTAACTGCTCGGGGAGGAGGGGATGGCACTGGAGAGGCTCAGAATGTCTCTCAGGCTGTGTGTGTGTGTGTGTGTGTGTGTGTGTGTGTGTGTGTGTGTGCGTGCGTGCGTGCGTGCGTGCGTGCGTGTGTGTGTGTGTGTGTGTGTGTGTGTGTAAAGTTTATGATTACCAGCCTGTTTATGTCTTAGTGATTATGCCATTACGCCTTTAATACGCATAAAACGCTTCCTGCATTTTGCTTAGTCATTTTGTGTCATGTTGAAGTGGATTATATTGTTTTTTCTTTTGTTTTATGTCCCCCATACCCCCAAAGGGGTGACAGGATAATTAAACCTTGAATCTTGAATCTTGTAGTTCCTGTGTATATCACTCTGTGATAATTGCTCCCGCTTCCATTAAAAAATGTCCTCATTTGTGCAATAATTGGAGATGAGAAGGAAAGGGTTGGACTGTTTCTAAAATAAGGTTGTGACTTCATATTTCAGTACAGGAATGGCATACGATCAGGATGTTAGGGGTAAGGGAATGTTAGACGCTTTTAGTCATGCATAAAATGGTTTGAAATCTACATAGAGACTGCATTGCACATAGCTCTAGCCAGCATTACAATTTGTCAAACGGACATGAGTCCACTTTCTCTGGGAGGATAAGCAGTAATATGTCACTGCGTTTCATTTGTCACTTCGAAGCAAGAGTCATGTCACATATGGGGAAAGTGTCACAGCACAGCATTGAGTCACAGTGTGATCGACATTTTGTTGCAGATTAGGTGCAGTTTCTAGAACAGTTCACACACCATTTAGCGTAACTTATGTGCAGCGTTGAGAGGAATGGTTAACATTTTGAGCATCCCTAGCTTATAGTCACTCTGTAAGCAGATATGTCGATCGATCATTGTGGTGCGGAAGTCAGTCGTAGATGGAAGAACGTGCGGCGTTATGAAGTCACCTCACGTCGTCCTCACAGTGAAGTAACGGCCTGTCCATCGTGTGAGAGACAGATGGCGAATACTGCCACCTCACACCTGATGGCCTGGAATCACGTTGTGGGGAGACTGCCCACAGCAGGGAGGGTGATCACTTTGCAGACAGTCTGGCGTGATGCTTGCCGGTGCTCAACACGGGAAGTATACAGATGATTGCCAACCTCCTTGGTCGGAAACATGATCACGTACCCACTGCTGGGTCATATGACACAGACAACGG
Source organism: Conus betulinus (assembly GCA_016801955.1). Classification (NCBI taxonomy): domain Eukaryota; kingdom Metazoa; phylum Mollusca; class Gastropoda; order Neogastropoda; family Conidae; genus Conus; species Conus betulinus. Next base: position 172,755 of record JADBJO010003695.1, on the reverse strand, counting down.
ATATTGTGATATAACAGGTATGCTATGTAGCTGATGTATGTGCAATGCATTAGCTCGTAGGAATGGGGGGTTGGGTGTGTGTGTGTGTGGGGGGGGATGAACCACATGAAGAGATAGAGAACTATAAAGTGCAATCGCATGCCATCCGTGTTCAGTAACATGTATCTGGCGAACATTTATAATAAAATGACCTACAAGAAATATGAATTCCAACATGTAGCTCACTCAACACTGCAAAATATAAGAGAAAGGCAAATAATAAAACCTTCGGTAAAAACAGATCACGTCATACCACATTCACAATTAGACAAAGAACTAGTGATAAGTAAGCCCTGAAATAAAAGGGAACAAAAAAGAACCCAGTACTGAGAGGGACATAGTATGCATCAATGATGAAAGAATTTTAAAACAAATCATTCACGACAAATGCAAATCATTCACGGCAAAGACAAAATAATGCGACATACGTACGACTTGACATAATGTAATGAAAAAGGACCAAGAATACATCGTCGGCGATTGATACAATGAACAGTAACAAAACAAATAAAAAATCAATGAGTCGGACCTGGAAAAAGAATGATGCCAAACAAAAAACCAAAAAAAATCAACACACAATCAATCAAGAAGGAATGCAAGGGAAAATTCACGAACACTTCCATGAATTGTGAGACATGTACCATGGAATGCGTGAGTACTGCTTTGGTTTCTGAACTGGAAGAGATCACACTGGAGCCCGAAATTAGTTTAAGATTATAAAAAGGTCACACAAAAATGCCACTTAATGATTATGAGGGAAAGGTGTAATAAACATATAATCAAAGAGAATTGCATTCAAGGCTAGAAATGATTCATAATGATACCAAGACATAACTAAAGGAACATATATAAATCAGTAAGTATCTTCAAGAACTGTACACACAGAGTGTGTGAAAACAAAAGAGAAAAGGTTAAGTATATTAAGTGGCGTTTCTATGGAACAAGCAGAGGACTATTTGGCTTGCAAACCCGTACATATCTCAACCATATACTGCCAACAAGTGAAAGCAAGGGTAGATTATGATCTCGGGATATAGACTTCTAATTGATAGCAACAAGAATACAAATCTTCAATATAGAGTAGGTAACACACAGCAGAGCTTACTTGATTATCGAAGGGGATGTCGTTTATAAAACTGTGATATTCCGTTTACCAAAAACAAACTGAAAGTGGCCTTAGAAACAGTCATAGACTGCATGTGATAAAACTCATCTTTGAATAAATATTTCGTTTCTGTTACTGGGACGATGAGTTCACACGTTCTTTACATACAGCAGCATCATTGATGAATTGGAACATGGCTAATAGCCGGACAGAACAAAACAGTAACTTGCGTAACAAAAAAAAAAAGTGAATATGTTAGACAACTGCAGTGAACGAATGAAGATGAACAATGATGAACATGAAGATGATGACCATGGCTATGCACAATGGAATGAATATGGTTTGTGGTGACAGAAACAACTCATGCATGATCAGATGAATGAAAAATGGATGACAGATAAGCATGCAGACACGTCGTTACGTCAACGAGACATAAGGATTCTTACGCGACACAAAACACGATGAATGCGCATATTCACAAGGATGATCGCTTGCGCTGTGTACACAAAATGCGACCAGATGTGTAACGTGACGCTAACAAACAACGATGTGGAGCAAAAGAGACCGAAAGCAGCTCCAACAATATTTGAATGGATACGTTTTGCAAAACCTGCTCATCAGTGTGCACCCGCATTAATTTAACAGATAATCCGAGAAAAAAGGAAATGTATGGATAAAGTTGTGAGTTGGTCCGTGCGAATGTGAAAAGTCACATCATTCTGATATCGCAAAGCACGTAAGCGTAAAGACGAACGCACAGTCGCTCCGAAAGAAAAATAAGCCTCAGAGGTAGAAGAAAAAAAAAATGTCTGTTGATCCAGCAGCAGTTCCTGAAACACTCAAAAGACGTGTTAATATCCAAACATATATGAAACACTGAATGAAACAAAAGTACTTGACAAATGTTACGATTAATGGTCCTTGACAAATTTGCTGGGGTGGGGGTGGGGTGGGGGGGAGATGGCAGTGATCGGCACAAATGAAATAATCTGAACGTTGACGATGGGCCTGATGTATTACCAGCAGGAGAGTCGCCAGCGCATAACTCTCATATACAATGCTGAGTAATAGAACAATATATACAGAGGCAGGCAATATTCTGGACCATAGCACTTGGTCCTGCGGCATTTGCGCCGTATAGTAGTAGAAGTAGTAGTAGCAGCCATGGCAGTAGGTTTGTGAAGCCAACGAGGCGTAATGTGCCATTAGGAGTAATAACAGTGGGCGGAGGAGTAGGATTATGTACAGTGGGTGTCAGCGCCCAGTAGTGTGCCATAATAAACCGACCGTGGATCAAGGGAAAGGGAGGTGGACCATGAATAATGACAATAAACGAACAGAGACGACACCGACCTTGCAGGAATAGTCATTATGTACGCACGTGGGTGTTTGAATTGCATAGCAGTAGCATAGGCCTAATCAGCAGCTGAAATAGAGTAATAAGCGCATCTGTTTACACATGAACGGTACGTAGACAGATAATAAAACATGGTACGTTTAGAACTGAAGCATTATTTTATCACTGAACGTGGATATTGCAGACGAGATGAATCAGACTAACAAAACGCGACAAGACGATCTGACATGTCAATGACACGGGAAAAAATGTGCAGGGTCAGTTTGGGTAGGGCTTGTTCTGAATATAGACTCTAACAGGAACTACAGTTGAAGAATGGACTTATGTGCGGGACGGGTTCAGAGTCATGTACTGTTTCCCTCTCATGCCAACCAGTCCGGGCTCTGGAAGTCAGGAGGGGAAACCCCTATCTGCTACTGCCATGCTTAGAGCAAACGGTGGCGGTGTGACCGTTGATGTGGCAATGGTGGCACCATAATAAAACCGGACCCGATTGGGGTGTGGGGTGGGTGTGGGTGGGTGACTTGGGGAAGCGGCATGAGCGCCGTTCAATCAGAAGAGAAACTGTGTCTGATCGATAGGCGGATGCAAGACTTATAACAAGGTGACAATGAGGGAGAAAGAACAATAATCACACAGTACAAACAACACTAACCAACTATACACATCGTGTGATCGATTTCAGTCTCCGGTCATCGAAACCCTATTGGCCAGCCTTGCTAACCACATGGGAGCGGGTGGGAGACGGTGAGAGTGGGGATCACGTAGATTCCAGTCCACTGAAAAGTTAGTGGCGGTAGGTGGGAAGGGAACACTTGGCTGACAGATAAATAATAAATGACAATACATATACCGGAACGCTTCACAGGTACGAACTGAGTGCTTTCATTCAAATGACGTTTCTTATTACAGGCTAAAAATGTCAGACACTGCGAAGCATAAAACGAAAATGAGACACGAGGAAAAATGGCGCTAAGCATACCCAACTTCTTCTTCTTTTTTTTTTTTTTTTTTTTTTTAACTGCGGACATGATGTTCAACTTAATTCCGAGTGATCGGTCGTCTGGCAGCTGGAGGCTAGCCGCTTGCTGGGGCTAGAGTAGAGCTGCTTTTTCTTGTTAACAAGAATATTGACGTCATTTAAACGACAAAATGTGATGTGCGTCACTGAGCAAAATGAATTCCTGCTTTGACAATTACTACGCTATTTGTAAAGACGTATTTGGAGTAAATAATTGTTAAACCGTTATTGAAAATGCAAAACAAGCAAACACATCAATGTATTTTGTAAGCCAACGAGTTACGTTGATGACTGCTTTTATTTATAGTAGTTTTAAACGAACGATTTGAAACACTTAATATCTGATCAACTTGTCAAGCAACATGTTTTACTATCCATTGTTTTCTTAAAGGTGTGCGGGTTATCGTTGTTCTCTGTAAGTATGTTTGAAGTTATGTCTTGGTTATTTGAAGGAATTTTTAGAGAACTGAGTCAACGCAAAGCTAAATGTAACAAAGTTTAACAGGAGAGACTTTTTTTTTGTTTTTTTTTCAACAGATGTCCCTCAACTACACGAATCCCTGCATGAATAAAACTGCTTGGATTGTACACATCAGGCTCAGCTTATTTTCACAGGCTTAAACACAAAGCATTTATGCAAAATGGAACACTCGTGAGAAGCACAAACAAGTAAAAAGAAATGATATACTGTACCTGAGCAAGAAAGTGGCGGGCACAGTAAGTGCACTGGCAGTAAGGACATACTGTACAATGTGCCTAGCAAACGAGAACGGGACAAACACTTCGATTTTACGACAACGACGTACCATAAACTGAGGGGCATGTCATGAAAGTGAAGAAGGAAAACGAACAAGTGACATCACGTAAAGCGTTACAAATGATTGTTATAGCTTTTAGATGAATGGTTGTAACAGTGATTATCACTTACTTTCAGACAGGCATGTGAGCAGGAGTGCATGACAGACTCGGTAACAAACTGGGAAATTAGGTAACCTAATCCAGATGAAGACAACGTCCATCCTGTCCGTACTACACACGCCAGGTCCACAGCCCTAAAGGACTGAGATCGCCTTCACTGGCAGAGCGCGTGTAGGATCAGTGAACCGAAACAACGCCCCTGGACCTTTCGCTGGTCAGGGCCTAGTGACAACACATTGAGAATGAGTTAACGGTACAACATACTAGCACGCGTTCAGCCCACTGCGTGGTAAGGAATCACCAGCGATGTGCAACTGAAAAGCCTGACTAGTAGGCCCATTTGTGAATTCTGCTATAATACCGCTCTAGAGTAATTTTTTTTGTTTGTTTTCTTTCTTTTTCCTTTTTTTTTTTTTTTTTTTTCAACCACCAGTTTTAGATAATCATTCATCCATGACAATAATTCATCCATGCCGATGCACCTATTAAGCAGAGTAGGTTCTGATACAACTGCACAGCCTGATGAGCTCATATACCAAGGGAGAGTACAGGTAGAACAACACGCTTGGCTGCAGAGTGAGGTGAGGAGGATCGACTCGCATCTCCACCAACTATCACACGAACGGATTTTGTGCGTGTGGGTCATGAGTGGCAAATGTGAAGTGGGGGGGGGGGGGGGGGGGGGGGGGGGAGCAAGAGAGGGGACCTAGCATGTCAATACATCCGGATAGGTAATGACCGGATGTACCGCTCAGGGAGGGGGGGGGGGGGGAGGCAGAGCTTAGAATGTCTCTCAGGCGTCACGCTTTAGATCAAGGCAATCAATGGTTCAGTCCAACCTAGGTAGAATAACCGGATGTAACTGCTCAGGGGGAGGGGATGGCACTGGAGAGAATGTCTCAGAATGTCTCTCAGGCTGTGTGTGTGTGTGTGTGTGTGTGTGTGTGTGTAGCTCCTATGTATATCACTCTGTGATACATGCATGAAAAAGAAACAACCAATGTTAGGTAGGCACTCAAGGTCTGACCAGCGCATTTGTGACTACAAAATCACAGTAAAACAACAACAAAAAACTCGATTTAGGCCATCACATTTGTTACAACGACACTCCTTTCATGTACCTACAAAGGCCAGTACATCAAAATACGATGTTTTTGTAATTACATTCTGAGGAAATGCTTTCTCTACAAACTTTTCCCCAAACCAGGTACTCTGAGGTACTGGTTTCTGGTTGTCCTAGCTCATGGTGCTTTAAGCTTGTAAAAACCAAGCATCATCTGTCACTTTGTTCTTGCTGTCTCCACTGGTGGAAATGCGTTCAGTACGGTTTTGGCAAAACCTCGCATCTTTAACATAATGGCTTCTGGTTATCCTTGATTATGGCACTTTCATTTGTCGAAAACCAAGTATCTTATGCATGTTTTGAATTGGATTATTTACACTTAGCACACTATATAAATACAAGTTCAAGAAAATGCTTTCCACAGAAATGATATTGATTTACTTTGTGTAAAAGTTTTGGGGCACTTACTTAATTTATTTTCATGCTACCGCAGCTGAAAGTTTAAAAACCGTCTCCTGTAAACTTTTCGAAAATTTAGATACTTGCCTCTGAAGAGATCAACGGTTTGCAATGAAGAGATGAGATATTTAAGTATTATTGTTCTAAAATGAAGAGATCACATGTACATAAATATTGCAATGAAGATATAAATGGCAAATTCTGTCTGTGTGTGTGTGTACGCTATAGACTAAAAAACGGCTCAACCAATTGTAATGAAACTTGGCAGGTACGTCTGTTGTGACCCGAGGATGGTTTTGGGCTAATCTCTAAAAAGAATAAAGCCGTTTAAAACCGTTAAAAAGCTGTTATAACGGTTTCAAAGACATCTCTTTTCCCTGTGCTTTTCTTCAAATAGCCGTTGTGACATTGCACAGGTACAGGACTACTTCTCAAAAATTAGAACCGTTGTTTGGCAGTTAAAAAAAAGTTATTTATAACAGTTAAAAACCGTAAAAAACACCAAATCCTATAACAAGTCTTTTAAAACCTGATCTTCTTGAAACCTGGCAGGTACGTCTGTTGTGACCCGAGGACGGTTTTGGGCTAATCTCTAAAAATAATAAAACTAATAAAACAGTTTAAAACCGTTTAAAAATTGTTATAACGGTTTCACAGACATCTTTTTCCCTCCACTTTTCATCAAAAAGCCATTGTGACATTGCACAGGTACAGGGCTACTTCTCGAAAATTAGAACTGTTACTTGGCAGTTAGAAAACGTTCTTTATAACAGTTAAAAACCGTTTAAAAACACCAAACCCTATAAAAACTGTTTTAAAACCCGATCTTCTGGGGTTGGCGGCCAAGACAGTCATCGGATCGCCACCAACTTGACATAAGCCTACAGGAACATCTAGCGGGTAACACTGAGTCATTTATTAGATAGTCATAGTGACCATCGAATTTGACCATTAAAAACCGTTATTTTCTAAATTTAGGCTGTCGTGATAAATTCGGTATACATGTGCAGTTTTAAATGCCGAAAAAATGATAACTTTTTACAAACCGACATTTAAAATTGACCGTTAAAGACGTTATTTTATAAATTTAGAGTATTCTTGAAGAAATTCGGTATACATGTGCAGTTTTTAAACGCTAAACAATGATATACACTTTTCAAGATCCGAAACTTCACATTGACTGGTAAAAACAGTTATTTTCTGAATTTCTAAATTTACACCGTTCTTGATGAAATTCCGTATACACGTACAGTTTTAAACGCTGAACAATGTTACGCAAATTTTACGAACCAAAACTTAACATTGACCGTTAAAAACCGTTATTTTCTATATTTACACTGTTATTGATAAAAGTTGGTATGCGTATGCCCAGTAACGGTAAATAATTTTGCAACATGGATGGGACAGGGTAGGGGGATGAAAAGGGAAGAATGAGAGGGGCCAGGAGAATGATTGTACAGTGCAAAGCCTGATACACTATTTTTACATTAGACACAGACCCGTTGATTAACTCCAGCAAAACCTAAATAAGCTACTTCTTCACAAAGTCTATTCCTACAAAATTAAGGGCAAGAAGAAGAATGGGAATGGGAACAGAGTACAGGCGGAAAATCGAGCGAGAGAAGCATCTCGACGTGCTAGGGAAGATCCAGAGGAAAGGGGCCAGAGGCAGGAGGAAAACAATAGAATGTTAGAGAGAGAGAGAGAGAGAGAGAGAGAGAGAGAGAGAGAGAGAGAGAGAGACAGACAGACAGACAGAGACACACAGACACACAGACAGACAGAGACAGAGAGAGAATGTGTGTTGTGTGTGGAGGGGGGGGTGGGAAGATGTGTGTATGTGTGTGTGGGGGGGGGGGGGGGAGATGATTGTAAATCAAAACAATTAACACATGTTTGCCGTCACGTGAGTATCGCAAAGAATGTTCATATCCCGGGCGACGCCCCCGGGTGCCCCTGCTAGTATATATATATATATATATATATATATATATATATATATATATATATATATATATATATATATATATATATATATGTGTGTGTGTGTGTGTGTGTGTGTGTGTGTGTGTGTGTGTGTGTGTGTGTATTTGTGTTCTTTTATATATAAGTTCTTATGGGACATAAGGAATTTGTGGCGGAGTGCGATTATTCCGGTATTTTCCGGCAAGACAGAAGTCTTAACGCATGTCAGGCATGCGCAAAAACACTTCCCTTTTCGACGTATGTCAGGCATGAGTAAAAGCACTTCCTTTCTCGAGTAACATGCTAGCAGTGAAGACGCACTCTCTGCTCCATGAAAAAATTCAAGATAAGTCTTGTGCTCTGTCTCGCCTGTAAGATTGCTTGTGTTCGCATTCTTGACTCATTCACTTGTGGCTTGCGCTAAACCCTTATTACATTTGCCGTGTGAGGCTATCGGTGGGCTAGTATTTCTAGCATTTGACTTATTTTGGCGATCGTCGTTGTCCCGGTTCGTGGTTATCCGCGTAACCCGGTTCGTCGTTATCGGCGTTTTACCCCACGCACAAGTTGTTTGGTTCGGCCTTTCTAGACCTCGCGCGCCTCTCCTTAAGGCCCTCCTGCTCTTTAATTTCCAGTCACGCCACTACTTGTGCGACGCTCACACCACTACTTGTGCGACGACCGCGTGGCCGGTCTCGGCCGCCATCTTCCTTGCGCCGGTCGGGCTTTCTCCCGTCTGCTCATCTTAATAAGTCCACTGTGCTACACGTGGTTTGGCCACTACATTTCTCGTTTCCCTCTTATTTGCTCATCATAGGCACCCAGTTGCCTCATTATTTGCAGACAATCATGCAATCCTGCCATTTCCCAAGCAGATAGTTGCCTGATCCCCAACCGGGCCCCCCCCCCACCCCTCACCCCCACCCCTACTTCGGGCTCCATCTTCTTTAAGGCCTTAGAAAAAAAAATTGATTCCTTTTACAACTGTCATGGCAGAATGCTGCTTTTGATTTTGGTTGTCTTTTACCATGTTCATCAGCAGTCGTTACATCACTAAAGATTACCACTAAAGATTACCAGGAGTAGCTATTTGAGGTCCCTCTTGTTTTGTTCGTTGACTTGTTTCTGTTACAATGCAGCTCTTCAGCTGTGACGGTGCATGTTTCGCTGCGACGCAGCCATAATATCAGCCATAACTAGGACTATTGGCCCTCAGCAGCAGCTACAACAACCTTAACTTTGGACGTTTCATAGCAATGTGACTACATTAGCCGTAACTATGTTTTTTGCATGTTTCATAGCAACGCGATTACATTAGCTGTAACTATGTTTTGCATGTCTCTCATCATTTCTACCACTTGTTTTCCACAATGCAGCTACGTTAGCCATGACTCGACATGTTCTACATCAGCTGTGACTCGCATGTGTTCTTATCCAATGCGGCTAGTTTAGCCGTGACAATGTTTTCTGATCTTGTATGCTTCTCAGCGATGCGGCTCTTTTTTAGCCGTGACCAATGTTTTCTACTCAATGCAGCTACATCAGCTATGATCTTGCATGTCTCTCAGCAATGCGGCCCTATTAGCCATGCCCTATAATTTCTACTCGATGCAGCGACATCAGCTGTGATCTTGCATGTTTCTCAGCAATGCGGCACTATTAACCGTGCCTTCTATGTTCTACTCAATGCAGCTACATCAGCTGTGATCTTGCATGTTCCTCAGCAATGCGGCTATATTAGCCGTGACCTATGTTTCCTACTCAATGCAGCTACATCAGCTGTGCTCTTGCATGTTTCTCAGCAATGCGGCTCCATTAGCTGTGACCCATGTTTTCTATTCAATACAGCTACATCAGCTGTGCTCTTACATTTTTTTCAGCAATGCAGTTCCATTAGCCATGACCCATGTTTTCTATTCAATGCAGCTACATCAGCTGTGCTCTTGCATGCTTCTCAGCAATGCGGCTCCATTAGCCGTGACCCATGTTTTCTATTCAATGCAGCTACATCAGCTGTGCTCTTGCATGTTTCTCAGCAATGCAGCTCCATTCGCCGTGACCCATGTTTTCTATTCAATGCAGCTACATCAGCTGTGCTCTTGCATGTTTCTCAGCAATGCGGCCCCATTAGCCGTGACCCATGTTTTCTATTCAATGCAGCTACATCAGCTGTGCTCTTGCATGTTTCTCAGCAATGCGGCTCCATTCGCCGTGACACATGTTTTCTATCCAATGCAACTACATCAGCTGTGCTCTTGCATGTTTCTCAGCAATGCGGCCCCATTAACTGTGACCCATGTTTTCCACTCAATGCAGCTACATCAGCTGTGTGCTCTTGCATGTTTATCAGCAATGCGGCTATATCAGTTGTGACCTATGTTTTCAACTCAATGCAGCTATATCAGCTATGATCTTGCATGTTTATCAGCAATGCGGCTATATTAATCGTGACCTACGTTTTCTATTCAATGCAGCTACATCAGCTGTGCTCTTGCATGTTTATCAGCAATGCGGCTATATTAGTCGTGACCTATGTTTTCCACTCAATGCAGCTACATGAGCGGTGATCTTGCTGTGATCTTGCATGTTTATCAGCAATGCGGCTATATTAATTGTGACCTATGTTTTCTGTGATCTTGCATATTCATCCGCAATGCGGCTATATTAATTGTGACCTATGTTTTCTGTGATCTTGCATGTTCATCAGCAATGCGGCTGTGTTAATTGTGACCTATGTTTTCCACTCAATGCAGCTACATCTGCTGTGATTTGGCATGTCTCTCAGCAATGCAGCCATATTAGCCATGATCCAGGTTTTCTACTCAAGGCATGACTGTTTTTTCCGCAAGGCAGCTACATCAGCAGTGAAAATGCACATTTTGCAGCAATGCAGCTA
>JADBJO010003695.1:142500-161802 GCA_016801955.1 Conus betulinus | reverse complement strand
GTAAGCCCCTTTTCGTGTCCGAAGATTGGGTATTTTACAGATGCCAAAGACAAGACCGCAGCGACGCCGAAGGCCTGCGCTGAAAGCGAGTGAGGCAGCACATCGACGATGGCCGACCCGGCACAACAGGTGGCAGCCACACCCACGACGACCTTCACGGTACCTCCAGCGCAACAAGCCGCGGACTGGCAGACCAGCATCGCGTGGGCCCAGTCCAGGACGCACTACAAGGTAGAGGAATTCAGAAGGCTGGCACCCTCTGCCAACAAGCTTCCCACGCCAGTGCCGCCACTGCCCGAGTTGCCGCACTCATAGGGACAGCTCAAGATCTATTACAAACATCCCTCGCACCATCAACCCAGAATGCATACAGGCGTAGCTGGGACCGGTTTTTAGATTTCGCTACAGAATCGCGGTTATCCGCTAGTCTCCCCTTAGAAGCAGGTACAGTCGCGCTATTCATTGCAGACCTAGTACAAAAAAAAAAAAAAAAAAAAAAGTTTCAAACCGGCAACTGTGTCGGCACACATCTCGGCAATCAGTTACTTACACAAGATCTTTTCATACAGAAGATGATCGCTTCATATCACAAGCGGCAGCCATCATGCGACACAAGGCTACCACTCGATAAAGGTATGCTGAAGGACTTAGTTTCCGCCCTGCGTCACACATCCCCAACATGAAAGAGTGCATCCTATTCCAAACTATGTACCTACTAGCCTTTCATGCCTTCCTACGCATTGGCGAAATAACGGTACACTCGGCTACAGACAAAAACCCCAACCTTCTTGGGGTACATCAGGTCACAATTAAGCAGTCGCATATGACAGTGACATTTCTTCATTACAAACACAGTCAAGGTCGGACCTTCTCTTTAGACATACAAAAGGGACAGAAGGGGAATGTCCTATGCAGGCCATGAAAGATTATTTAGCAGACAGGGGCTCGCACCTGGACCCCTATTCCTCAAGGCCCAGGAGTCCCCGTCACCAGATCAGTATTAACACCCAGCTGCGCCTCACACTGGCGTTTTGCCGCTACCCAGCAGCACAATTCACATCACATAGCTTTAGGATAGGAGCAGCAACAGCAGCGGCAGCTCGGGGCATGTCAGACACAGATAAGGCAACTAGGGAGATGGAAATCGGACGCATTCAAAAGATACATTGGGAACAGTAGCTGTTCTTCATCACATTACATACTAGGACAGCCTTGCTCTTACCCAGACATGTTTCAGTCAGTATGACCCGATCGAGAGTGAAGATACTGCCTCCTCGTTCTTGGTTTCTATTGGTACAGGTCCTGGGGGCTCCCGGACCTGCGGATGCTAACAGACAAAAACGGCGGACAAGGGCGCAGCAAAGGCAACAAGAAGGACGGGCAACCCCCCCACAAGACATTATATGTGTACACTTTGCTTGTGTACAAAGGGAGCTGTTCACTGGTTACATAGTATAATCTTGTGTGCAACAGTATGTTCCAGGCGCGTGTGCGCGCGGAGGATGTGTGCGTGCGCGCGAACGGCGGTGCGCGGGCACGCGCGTGTGGGTGTAGCTATGTTGATGACCTATGAACGCAATATTTGGTGCGTGTGTGTTTTCTGCATATATTATAAGATGTTGAATTGTTAAAGCTTGTAAAGCGCCCAGCAGCCTACGTTGTTAGGTTGGGTGCTATATAGTAATTGTTATTATTTTCATTATGATTTCGTAATCCTCAGACAGTCAACGCGCTTAGGTCCACTACCTTTCAGTTTTGACTCGGGGGTCAACACTTCATGCCCAAAAAATGAGCAAGAAGTGTCTCATGGCGCTTTCCCCCCTTCAGTCAAACTCAAAGTTCAGATCCCAGGGGAATTGATGTTTTAACCCCTTCAGCAGTGTTGGAAAGAAATCGGCGCAAAGCGCTGGTCAGAAATCGAAAGAAATACTGGATTATTAGCCGTTACCTGGCAAACAAATGGTATTGTCCTTATGAAACTGTTGTGACTTAAATGTTGAATCCAGTTACCGGGCAAAACAAATATTGTCCTTTTTGAAGCTATTGGAGAGTTTAATCGTCGAATTCCATACCTGACAAACAAAAGGTATTGTACATTTGAAGCTAAGGTTGAATTTATTCGTTGAATTCCTCACTTGCAGAAAACAAAGTGATCAAAGAAAAACACTTAAAGTAATGGGACGTAAAGTTACGAAATTACAAGAGAAAAGGAATTCTGAGGTTTACAGGTTCACTATTATATGTACCTGTTCATATACCCACCGGGTATAATGCTTGTATATGAAAAAGTGACACATTATAATTTCACTCCTCATGGAGTGGACCTAAAGCGCAATACAATATCTTTGTGTCATATGTTGCATGTATGTGAGAAAAGCGTGAAAAGAGAAAAGCATGTTGATTAGGTGGTGAGTGAAGATGGGTGAGAAGATGAAAGAGAACAGTTATCAATTGCCATGGGACCTAACAAGAAGCATCAGCCACAAAAGTTCTTATGGGACATAAGGGAATTTGTGGCGGAGTGCGATTATTCCGGTATTTTCCGGCAAGACAGAAGTCTTAACGCATGTCAGGCATGCGCAAAAAACACTTCCCTTTTCGACGTATGTCAGGCATGCGTAAAAGCACTTCTTTTTTCGAGTAACATGCTAGCAGTGAAGACGCACTCTCTGCTCCACGAAAAAATTCCCACCCTCCCTCCCCTTCATGCAAAGGCGCTTGGCGCTCTCCCCCCTTCAGTCAAACTCAAAGTTCAGATCCCAGGGGAATTGATGTTTTAACCCCTTCAGCAGTGTTGGAAAGAAATCGGCGCAAAGCGCTGGTCAGAAATCGAAAGAAATACTGGATTATTAGCCGTTACCTGGCAAACAAATGGTATTGTCCTTATGAAACTGTTGTGACTTAAATGTTGAATCCAGTTACCGGGCAAACAAATATATTGTCCTTTTGAAGCTATTGGAGAGTTTAATCGTCGAATTCCAATACCTGACAAACAAAAGGTATTGTACATTTGAAGCTAAGATTGAATTTATTCGTTGAATTCCTCACTTGCAGAAAACAAAGTGATCAAAGAAAAACACACTTAAGTAATGGGACGTAAAGTTACGAAATTACAAGAGAAAAGGAATTCTGAGGTTTACAGGTTCACTATTATATGTACCTGTTCATATACCCACCGGGTATAATGCTTGTATATGAAAAAGTGACACATTATAATTTCACTCCTCATGGAGTGGACCTAAGCGCAATACAGTATCTTTGTGTCATATGTTGCATGTATGTGAGAAAAGCGTGAAAGAGAAAGCGTGTCGATTAGGTGGTGAGTGAAGATGGGTGAGAAGATGAAAGAGAACAGTTATCAATTGCCATGGGACCTAACAAGAAGCATCAGCCACAAACAAACCCTCATCAAAAATTGTATTGAAAAATTTAACAAGGAAAGGCATAATGACTTGTCTACTGTACTTATTAAACTCTCCAATAAGCTTACCTGGGCTGGCTGCCTTATTACTCTTTATTGCTCGAATTGCAGCTTCAATTTCGGTAACAGAAATAGGTTAATTCAAAAAGTCGCAATCAGTATGTACGGGTTCCCTATCATAATATTCATCAAAATCTGAACTGGTGTTTAATTCAACAGGTAAGTCGTTAAACACACCTTTAAAGTGATTATACCACTGTTCACTAGAAATCGACCCCTGACCTTGAGTTCTTGGCCTAACTGAACGAACAATTTCCCAGAATTTCTTTGAGTCATTTATATTACTTTGTAACGATGCAATGATATTTCATTATGTAGCTTCCTTTTCTGTCTTAACAATTCCTTATACTCTCTCCTTTTCTGGCCATAGGCAAGTCTGTCATTATCGTTATTAGTTCTGTGAAACTTGTTTATCTGTGATCGTAATACTTTTCTGCTTTGTTTACATTCAAGATCAAACCAAACTTTTCTCATACCTATGCCAAGTCTAATAATTTTCATCATGCATTCACGAGCATACACAAAACATTCACTGAACTGGGACAAGGCTTGATTTAATGTTAACACCAACAAGATCAGCAGCTTCACTAACTAATGATGAGACATGGCATAGTTAATACGTTCATTAAAAAAAAAAAAAAAAAAGCAGCTGAACTTTCCTCACCCCATTTGTACTTACTAACAGAAACAACTCGGTGAGCATCATTCTCAATAACAGGAAAACGGTCAGCACTATCAGACAGTGAGAAAAAAATAAAACAACAATCGCATGTTAATTTCTATTAACGGTCTTACATTAAGGCACTGACAATGAGGAAGCAAGGACACTTGAGGCAATCATATAATCAATACGCCCAGAACCACTATCAGATACATTAGTAAAGTCACCTGAACATTTCAATGCTTTCAGACCATCAAGAATACACAGATCAAATTCATGATATACATTTAACAAATATCGACCAAAAGGATTTACCATAGTATCCGTGGAGATTCTCGGAAAGGGTTCATCACTTAGGGACGCATCCATATCATATGACATATAATTCTCTACAAATACTTCTTTCACTTCATCAATAGGGTCACAATTACTCAGGTTAAGTATGCCAGTTCTTGAATTTAAATCACCACAAATTATCATTGGTAACCACCCAGTTTCTCTAGAAACTTCCAACAAGCATTCTTCCAACAAGGATATGCCGTTATAAATATCTGTTTCTTCATAATATTTAGAACCTTCAGGTGGGAGATAAGCACCTATTATCAAAACAGTCCGAGTTCAAAGCAAGAAGGCAGCGAGAAAAATTCAGAACAATAGTATTGTCAATTTCACTGTCCACTCTTTCAACATGATTTGCAAATTCATTCCTAATTAGGAAAGCTACACCCTCGACAAACGACCACAGACACTATCTGATACCTTACACCCCCGGCTAGAGAAAACTTTATGAGAAGGAAACATTGTATCTGGAACTGCTTTTGTAAATGTTTCAGCCAACAGTATACAGTCATATCTGTCAACTAAAGGCAAAAAGTCAGGCTCTCTGGCAATACGCCATAGACCTTCAACGTTAAGTGATGCAAAAGTAAAAAAAAGTCTACTTATGTATGTACACTTCTGCATAGTAGAACTTACGGTACAGTCTTCAGCTGTAGCCAGCGCTGGCTGTACTGCAGTGGGACTAGAGTGTTCAGTACCCTGGCCTGCCGTCATCTCCTGTCGCCCCTGCTGCTCCGCTCCGGCCCTCTGACGCCGGGGAGGCGTTCCTGCTGCCTTCAGGCTTACGTCTGTCCAACCAGCCCTTCGGCAGTTTGGTTTGCCTGGAGTCGTCTCCACTTGAAGCCTTGGTCTTGTCACCCTTGCCCGCAACAGGGTGCTTCTCCATACTGCCAGCAGAGGCCTGAGAGCGGCCCCGTGTCATGGCTGGCGAAGGCAGAGAACCACGCGCCGACAAGGACAGTGCCTGTTGAGAGCCACTGACACGGCCCATGTCTCAACCCCCGCTGCCCACACTGGTGCTGTTGGACCCCTCGCCTGGTGTTGTGGACTGCTGCAGGGTGGACAGAGGGGAACCCCTGCCTCGACCCGTGCTCCCCACACTGGTGTCGTAGGTCCCGTCGCCTGGTGCTGCGGACTGCTGCAGGGTGGACAGAGGGGAACCCCTGCCTCGACCCCCCCCGCTCCCCACACTGGTGCCGTTGGACCCTTCGCCTGGTGTTGCTGACCGCTGCGGGTGGACAGAGGGGAACCCCTTCCGAAGCCTCGCAGGTGTGTGGGTGAAACGGGCACATCTCTTGACACAGCACTGGGCCCAGACTCAGTATGCACTGCCTTCAGATCACAGTTGTCATGTGAATTAGGTAATGGAGGCAGGCATGACAGTCTCGAGTGTCCTCAGGACTGGGTCGTCTTTGGAAAGGTCATCAGTCCATTTGTGGTAATCACCAGTGTCCTTGTCTCTCTGGGTGTTCAGTCCGCCTTCCGTCTGCTGCTCACTGTGTCTGTCTTCATCTTCACGATCATTTACAGGTCTGTCCTCTTTAACCCCATTCTCAGTGTTCTCAGAGTCGTGAAAGTCGTCAGTGTCGCCTGTCAGTGCCCAGTCCCCGCACAGATTAAAGATACCATGGGCACCCCCGCTATCTCCTCCTGCTTCCTCGTAGACACCCTCTTGGGGGCACGGTAAGTATCGTCACGAGTCAGCTGTCTGTCTCTAGTGTCGATATCGGGATAATCTGCGAGTGTGATGTGTATTAACACACCGTCTGTTGTCGCAGTCGTAGTTCTGTCGTGACTGATTGTGTCTTCTTGACGCTGTGATGGGCACCACACGGCCGTTTCTCAGGTACCCCCGTCGCCCTTCTTCCTGGAGTCGCATCATCTCGTCATACTGGTGCGGGGTGAGATCAGGACCAAGTCTGACGCCCTCATTCTCCTGCAGCTCACGACGAGTCCTCTGGCTGGACATCAGGACCATGGTCAAGTCATGCCGCCTGAAGGTAACGATAACAACTCTCTTCTGGTCACTCTTGCGTCATCCCACGCGAACAGCATCGACAAACATCGTCACGGTCCCACACACGAAGTCAGTGTAGTAAGTGTTCAGTAAGCTAATGAGCGTACTGACCGGCCCATATGATGTTTCACCTGACGGTTCCTTCAGCCCGTAAAATCTTAACGTTTCCTGCGACGTAGACCTGACTGTATTCGTTCAGACTGGTTCTCTAGTCTCTGAATGTGATCTTCTGACTCATGCATTCGTCTTTGGAGGGTCTGTATATCCGTCGAGTTCCGTGTGACAGCCTGCGACACAAACGACAACCCCTGCTTGATGTCGGACATGTCATGTGCAAACTGATTCCACATATTGACAGTCTGGTGTGAAAGGCTGGACACTAACCTCAATCTGCTGTGACAGGCGCACCTCACTACCCCCGTCGTAGGCGTTGATAGAATTCTGAGGAGGGGGTCCGGGATTTTCTTCCACATCACCACATCGCAAGATTAACACTGCCGACAACCACAACAAAAGCAAGTCTGACGGCCTAACTTTCAGTCGAGTAAAAATCAGCGTCCGGGACTTGTGAGAAGATACCGCTGCTCTCGCTCTCTTGTCATGAAGATGATGAAAACAGGGTTGAAATGCCCAACAGAAAGTCTGTGCTGCAGCGCAGCAATTGGCATGATCAGAGCAAGCACGATTTCCTCAGTAGAAAAGACTTTGTAATTTTCGAAGTCCAAAAAATCAGTTCACGCTATGCTACAGATAGAGGGACGGGAGCTCTTGTCAAATACGTCCGACCCGAACGGTGACCGCGCGTTCACTCAGAGAGAGAGAGAGAGAGAGAGAGAGAGAGAGAGAAAATCCTCGGAGCTTTCTGCAAACATTCATGGCAATTGTATATATAGTACAGGGTTTGTTAAAAAAAAACAAACAAACAAATAATTAATTCATTAACGATAAAAGTGCTACGTCATTTAATATAAGGAAGACACGTTACAGTGTATGGAATGCTACGTTTTGATGCAAATCAGAGCGCAATAAACTTCAGGTGTGGCATATGTTTATATGATAAC
The DNA here is from genome assembly GCA_016801955.1 of Conus betulinus. Classification (NCBI taxonomy): domain Eukaryota; kingdom Metazoa; phylum Mollusca; class Gastropoda; order Neogastropoda; family Conidae; genus Conus; species Conus betulinus. Next base: position 154,243 of record JADBJO010003695.1, on the reverse strand, counting down.
TTTTCATCAAACATATCAACATGCATGTTTTAGGGGACGTTTACTTTTAGGGCGGTTATAAGAATCTCCCACGGACCTATGATGATCCTTACACAAATTAGTATTTTACCTCATGATTTAAGAAAATGCTTATCAAAAAAAAAATGTAGCACAGTACGCTGATGATGTGGCTGTTCGGATTTGCAAACCTCTTCACAAAAATACAAACAAAAACATCTTTCCACATGCCAGAAGTTGACAAAACGAACTAATATCAGGTGCCCCAGTGGTTCAGTGGTTAGAGTGCGAGACTTGAAAATGAGCATGTCCAGGGGTCATGGGTTCGAATCCCAGCGATGACTCGTCCCAAGATGGAAAAATGGGCAGCAGAGGGACATCCGAAGTCATGAACCGGGTGTGGCCCAACCCCCCTAGATTGTCAGAAGATAAGGTCCGAAACGCATGCTTGAAGGGGGCTTCTCTTCGAAGGACTCTCTGCTGCCACGCTCTCCACAAGTTTCTTTCTACTGATGCATGAGTAAACCAATGACTTCCGGGAATAGGCCAGATGACGTCCTGGAATAACCGGAAGACCCTGGGAAAGACCCGAACTAAGGGCTCTTTGGGCTGGCTCCCCCACTTTGCCTTCAACATGTGGCTACTAAGAACAAAAGGAAAAAGATGCTCTCTCAGGATTCACCGAAAGGGGGAGAAAATGATGAATCCATCGGGTGCTCAACCAGTCAGACTGCAAATCTGAAACGGACTATGAACATGGACCAAATGGAATATCCGTGTGTCTGTGGAAAGCGTTTCGCTACCACCCGTGGCATGAAGATACACAAAACAAAGATGGGATGTGTGAAGACTCATTTGAATGAGCAGCAGCGCACTGCATCAGCAGATAAGACGTCGGAAGACCAAGGCCAGGATTTAACCCACAGTTTCAAGGACATCCACGCTGTTGGTTCGGATAAGGAATTTGCACAGGCCCTCGACGTCAGGTGCCTGAAACTCAACCTGCCACGAGCAAATGAAACTGAAGACTGGGAGAAACTGGATGCAAAAATCGTCCAAAGAATCGATGCACTGATAGGGAAAAGCACCCTGGTACACAAACTAGCCACATATGGGGACATTGTGTATGCCACATGTAGAAACACCTATATGAGCAAAACTACCCAAAGAGAAAAACACCTCCAAAGAAATCCAGACGCCAAGAAGAGATGGACAAGATCAGAGTCCAAAAGAGAAACCTTAAGAAGCAAATGAAGATCGCACTGCCAGCTGGAAAACAAGGCTTGGAAAGAAAAACAACTCTGGGAAGACCTGAAAGCAAAACACAGCGCTCTGAGCAAAGCGAAATCTGCGAGGAAGAGGAAGAGCAAAAACGAAGAAGACCAAGAGCGCTTCTTCAGAGACCCCTTCCAGTTTGCCAGAATACTGTTTGAGCAGCCGAAATCTGGGACCCTAAGTGTGGACAAAGGAGTTCTTGAGCAGCATCTGGGGAAAAACATACTCTGACTCACAGAGCAAAGCAACACTCGACATTCAAGGTCTGGTGTGGCAAACCAACCCTGAGGAACAGTTCAATGACAAGCCTCCAACGTTGGCGGAATCAAGAAGGTGGTTGACAAAGCCAGAGCCAAATCATCACCAGGGCCAAACGGAATACCTTACCAGCTGTACAAGAAATGTCCCAGGGTGCTGTAGTGGTTCCAAAGGTTGCTGCGATCAGCTTGGAGAAACTAGGAGATCAGCGGCCAATTGATGTCCCCAGAGAGCAAAATTCAAGTGACATCAGCCAGTTCAGACCAGTATTACTACCGAACGTCGAAGGGAAAATCTTCTTCTCTGTCATGGCAGCAAGGCTGGCCAAGTACCTCATGGAAAACAAGTACTTGGATGTGCCACTCTAGAAAGGTGGCATCCCAGGCGTGGCTGGCTGTGTAGAACACGTCACAATGATCTGGGATGCAATCCAAAGAGCTAAAACAGAAAAGAGAGACCTAGACGTGGTGTGGCTTGATCTGGCAAACGCATATGGATCTGTACCACATGAGATGGTACAGGTGGCTCTTGAGATGTACCATGTGCCAAAGAACATCCGCGACAAGCTCATGAAGTACTCCAATGGCTTTTCAATGCGGTTTTCTACCAAGGAGTACACAACAGATTGGATCAACTTGGAAGTGGGCCTTGCAATGGGCTGTGCAATTTCCCCAATACTGTTCGTGTTGGCAATGGAAGTTATCTTGAAAGCAGCAACAAGCAACGCAAGGCAAACAGACCTTGGTGATGGATACAAGATGCCCCCTCTCAAGGCCTTCATGGATGACACTACAGTGATTTCATCCAAAGAAGACGAGACACGTTTATGTGCTGGAGAGGCTAGACGACATAGTTGCCTCATCCAGAATGAAGTGAAGTCAAAGAAATCACGGAGTCTCTCTCTGAGGAAAGAAAAAGTGGCCAAAATTGTGGTCTTCAGCGCTGCAAACCCGGCCATTGCAACAGTCATAGAAGAGCCAGCCAAGAGCATTGGAAGATGGTATGATGATACCCTGAAAGACACACAAAGAGCAAAAGAAACCAAACAGATGTCGGACGAAGGCTTGGAGACCACTGACCTCCCTGGCAAAATACAAGGTCTGGTGTCGTCAGTTCATGCTGATACCAAAGCTGCTATGGCCTCTGATGATATACATCTGCACGAGCATAGTGGAGGCAATGGAAGCCAAAATAAATAAGTTCACAAAGAAATGGCTTGGTGTCCCACCCTGTCTGACTAACATGGCGCTGTACTGTCGCCAAGCAAATCTGAAACTACCACTGAAATCCATCCTGGAGGAACGCAAAGCAGGGAGATCAGACTTCAAAGCATGATGGAGGACTCAGGAGACAAGGTGGTAGAAGCAACCAAGCCCCAACTGAAGACAGGCAGAAAATGGAAAGTTCAAGAGGCAATGGATTCTGCAAAAGAACGTCTCAAGTTCAGAGAAATAACAGGGACACATACAGACCAACAGACAAGGACTGGGATTGACCAAACTGAATGGTGGTCAAAGGCCAAAGGAAAAGTCAAAAGAGACATGATGATTCAGGAGATGAGAAATGAAGAAGACCAAACAGGACCCCAAAAAGCAGTCCAGCAGAGCCAGCAAGGCCAATGGACAATGGGAGAATGCACTCCAAGGACGTCACACTTGGAATGACATTTGGCACATAGCCCCTCTCAGGATCAGCTTCATTCTCAGATCTGCATATGACCTTCTGCCCTCAAATGCAAACCTGGTGAAGTGGGGAAAAACAGATTATCCTGCTTGCCACATCTGCCATGAAAAAACAAACAGTGGAGCATGTTCTTAGCTCATATAAAGGAGCCCTTGCTCAAGGAAGGTACACATTGAGGCACAACCAAGTGCTCAAAGAGATTGTACAAGCAGTCTTGGCTAGAACCAACACCACAAAAGGGAAAATCAGTACTCCCGCAACATTATTCACAGCAAATCATGGCCAAGAACAACAGTGCCACTCGGAACATGCAAGCAGAGTCTGCCGGACGGGGCAGATGACTGGGAGTGCACTGCATACCTCCCAGAATGGAAGAGTCACCCAGAGATCATCAGCAACAGTGGCATGAGACCAGACATAGAAGTCCACTCGCAGTTAACCAACCAGCTGATCATGATCGAGCTCATGGTGCGATATGAGAACAGAATGGAGGCAGCTCAAATCTACAAGACTGAAAAGTATGCTGATCTGGCAAACAACCTGAGGAGAGAAGGCTATCAGGACAAAGTCCTCACTGCAGAAATTGGAGCTAGGGGGTTTGTAGGAACGTCTGCATACAGCCTCATGAAACAGCTGTCAGTTGCAGGGAGGGAGAAAAACCAGAGCCCTGAAAGCGAAGGCAGAAGCGGCAGAGAGGTGTTCAAGCTCGATCTGGTCAAGGAGGAACAAAAGTGAACTTCGTAAGTCTTAACTTTCCCTACAAATATCAGGTGCCTCAGTGGCTCAGTGGTTAGAGTGCGAGACTTGAAAATGAAAATGAGCATGTCCAGAGGGTCATGGGCTCGAATCCCAGCCATGTCTCGTCCCAAGATGGAAAAAAAAAAAACGGGACAGCAGAGGAACATCCGAAGTCATGAACCGGGTGTGGCCCGATCCCTCTAGAGTGTCAGGAGATAAGGGCCGAAACACATGCTTGAAGGGAGCTTCTCTTCGGAGGATTCTGCTGCCACGCTCTCCACGAGTTTCTTAATATTATGGAATATAATGGGCTGTAAATGTAAATAAGAAAAAGTATATAGAGTTTATTTTACTTAGAGTAAACACCGCACTTTTCAAATGAATTGTATTGGATGATAACCCCTTTGCACAATCATACCCTCACATATATAGGAGTAGAATTGACATAAATAGCAACTTGAGAATTCGCATCAAATATTTGATTATCGAACCAGAGAGGACGTATCCTTAAGAAAACAACAATTAAATAAATGTAACTATAAAAAAAAACAGCCAAGACGCTAAGATACAGGAATTGTCTCACAGCATTCCATTTCTGTTCCATAACCATTCACTCTTCATCACCAGGATCGATTTTCGCGACAGGCACCAACTAACTTGTTGCAAGCGTGCGCGGATGTTCTCATTTAGATCTTAAGTCCAAAACTAGTTGTCAAAGGATTCTATCTACACAGAGAGAGAGAGAGAGAGAGAGAGAGAGAGAGAGAGAGAGAGAGAGAGAGAGAGCACTCGAACTCGAACATTTAATGACTCTGTAACAGGATGAATGACGTTACAAATCATTTTGGAAAAAAAAAAGAGTCATATTGGAAGCAATAAACTCACACAATTCTTACAGACATCAGTAGGGATGTGACAAAAACATATTTGTTTATCATTCCACGTGTAGATGTTTATCTGATACATTCTGGAGATATTTATTTTTTTTATTTATTTTATTTTTGTTTTATTTATCTCTATGAAGTCTTTAGCAATTGGCTACTTTTTTTTATTTCAAGATATTTGTAAAAGAACCCTGCAAGCCGTCGTGTAAGATATGCTTTTTCAGATGTCAAAATTTTTATCAGATATTGGTTTTCAAAATCAGGCGGAATAGTTTTGAAAATGTTTGGCGAATATTGTTTACTGAGACACGCAAACAAAATATGTTTTTTCATCCTCAAGTTCATCTATTCATAACGATATGACGCACAACAGCGCTGAAGGTTAAATGTACCTTATTTAGGCCACATTGTCAGTTGTGTAGGGACACAGAGCCTCGTCTTCAGATTCAGAACACTGAGGAATGAGGTCACAAGAAAAGTGTCTGAACAAGGTGGGCCACACAGATGATGAACAGTTCCACTTTGACTTTGCCCCAGGTATCTGTCTTGGCTTCAGCTTGTCGGAATGAAATGAAAACCGGGCTCTGAAACCAGGGACCTGACTGTGAAGTGTACTTTTGGAGAGGTGTAAAGATAAAAGGTTATCTTGGTCCTGGCTTTCAGCATTAACACTATCAGGAAAAAGAAAAGCCATGCGTTTTACTACATTGTGACTAGAGGGTCCACAACAAAGAGATCCACACTGGCCAGAAAAAACATAAAGAGTGCTACGCAAGAAGTTAGAATTGGGCACACTGACGAAGATGATGCTAGCAGGTGGTGGTGTTAGAGTGACACAGCCCCACACCCACGGTGGATATGTGGAATGGCCGGTCCAGCCTGTTGTCTGTACATAGCCTGCACAGTTAGAATAAATCTTTGTCTTGGACCAGCTAGAACAAAACGTCTGTTCGAAATCATAGCATTCGTTATGGTCTTACAGTCGTGTCTGATTTAAATGTGTGTGTGTATGCGTGTGTGTGTGTGTGTGTGTGTGTGTGTGTGTGTGTGTGAGAGAGAGAGAGAGAGAGAGAGAGAGAGAGAGAGAGAGAGAGAGAGAACAAATGTGATGAACACGAAAAGACTAGCTCTTTGGGGATTTTTAAATCAGTATGGTGCCAGTACCTGTAGTTCGAAGAAACTTGCGCATTTGCGCGCTGTGTGTGTGTGTGTGTGTGTGTGTGTGTGTGTGTGTGTGTGTGTGTGTGTGTGTGTGTGTGTGTGCTCAAAGATTGTTCCCTACATTTTATACTGTTTGCATAATGCTTTTATTTTTTTTTCAGCAACTTTGTTCTTCTCCACACGTTCGTTTTGTTCTATGTTACTACCTTTCCCAGTCTGCTTTGGGGGTGCTGTTGGATTCTTTTTTGAACCCTTGGTGGGGAGAGAACACAACAGAATTATGGACTGCGGTTTGTCTCTATTTGACACCAGGAGCGCAGACACATGAAGAATTGTTATCCTGCTCTTGTTTTCCCCCCACTACTTTATTGTTCAGCATCATATTATTTGGTCAATTGGTGGGAGATTGCATCTCTTTAGGAGATCCAATAAAGGTTGTTTTGCACAATTCTTAGCCACTGATAATGCTTGAGTTATTGAACAGCAGAGCTGACCACTCAGACTGTTCCATATCTTTTGATCTCCCTTGCATCCTTGAATGGATCCTCAAGGATAGGCTCAAAAAATGTCCCTTACATTTTTTACTGTTTGCATAATGCTTTTAGTTTTTCAGCAACTTTTTTCCTCTCCACACTTTTGTTTCATTGCATTTGCTATCCTTCGCTGGCCACTGTGGGATGCTGCTGGATTCCTTTTTGAACCCTTGGTGGGGAGAAACACCACAGAATTATGGACTGTGGTGTGTCTCTATTTGAAACCAGGAGCGCAGACACAATCATCCGTGTCTCCCTGATGAGTCCGATCCAGCGGACAAAAGGCGTAGGAGCAGACGATACAAATAGATCTGTCCTCGAGAGGGATCACGATGATTCTCTCAGGCAGCTAGTGAAGGGTTTCTAAATTATTTATGTTTTCCCCATTTTCTTCATCTTCATTTTTTTTTTTTTCTAAAAGTTCAAATCTTTGCCAAGTCATTATTATATAATGACTGAAGAATTGTTAGCCTGCACTTGTTTTCCCCCACTACTTTATTGTTCAACATCATATATATATATATATATATATATATATATGGGGTGGGTGGGTGGGTGTTTTCAGCATGATAGTGTTATAGCCATGAATGCACAAGGAGGACATTCTCATAGCTTACATTGTTACGCGAAGCCAGCGCATAAGAATACAGCAATTTTAAACCAAAAAAAAAAAAAACATGGATTCTTCTTACCCTCAGATACAGACAAAAAGACGACTTCAAGGCCAGGTCTCTCAGACTCGGAAACAGCAGAGAACGAGATGGAGACTTGGCCTGTTTCCAGTCGGTTGGCTGATACGCAATGCAAGTGGAGTACCAGTCCGTTTATGATACTATAAATTGGGTAGATCAGTGCAAGTTTGCAAGTGTATCTGATTGAATAGGAACACGGGTTTTTTGCCTTGTCACAAAGTATAGTTATGAAACGGAAAATTGCGTTGCATTTCGTTATTTGCAGTTTGACAATTTTGTCTTTGGGAACTTGAAGCGAAACTGTACATTTGCGCATATAATCCTTCCACAGCTGGGTGGCTGTGAGGTATACTTGATCATTCGTACTGATAATGGGAATCCTTTTTAAATGTGAATCGACAAAACATGAACTGATGTTGTAGGCTGGCACAGCTGCTGTGTGTGTCGCTTGTATGTCGCTCTGTTCTGTTTGGTTTCCGTGAGGAAAATGGTAGAGCCACGTTGTCAGTACGTCCAGCAAGAGCACTTGCCTCACTGTTGCCTTTAGCTGTCTGTAGTGTTAAGCAGCTTCACAGACCCAAAGGACCAGGAACCGTTCCATGGCAGTTACAGACATGGCCGCTCTATGTCTGTCAGGCTGAACTCGCTTACTCACTGACCTCTGCATGTCCATTACCATTCATCATTGTAAACTGATCGCCAGTTCTGCTGTAAACTGATCACTAAGTCGTGTTAACTTGACCCCCAGCTCTGCTTGTTAATCGCCACTTCGTCATAAACTAACCACCTACATTTGCGTAGTGATCATCAAGTCATCATAAACTGACCACCTAGTTTTGCTAACTGATTACAAATTTTCCATCATGAATTGACCAGTAAGCTTTACTGATTGATCATCTTTTCATCATAAACTAGCCATTTACCTCTGCTAATCAATAAAGCCAGAACCTGGAAGCTACTCAGCCGACTTCCATCCTTAGTACCAGGACCACCATCACCATCGGGACATGGAATGTACGGACCATGTTCGAAACAGGCAAGACTGCTCAAGTGGCCACAGAGATGAGAACAATAAACTGAGCGTCTTGGGCATCGGCGAAACAAGATGGATAGGAGCAGGACAGAGGAGACTGACCACAGGAGAGCTGCTGCTGTTTTCGGGCACACGAGGAGGACAAATGCGCCGCACACCCACGGAGTCGCCCTGATGCTGTCCAAGACTGCACAGAGAGCGCTGACTGGATGGCAGGCTCATGGTCCCCGGATCATCACAGCGTCCTTCAGAACTAAAAAAAAACGCCGCCTCAACCTAAACATTGTACAATGCTACGCTCCGACGAATGACAGTGAGGAGGATGACAAGGATGACTTCTACAATAGACTCCAAACAGTTCTCCAGAGTTTCCCTGGAAGAGACATCACTGTTGTCATGGGAGACTTCAACGCCAAGATTGGCAGCGACAACACAGGCTATGAGAAGATCATGGGGCGGCATGGGCTGGGAGACATGAATGACAATGGCGAGAGGTTTGCAGACCTGTGCGCCACAAGTGAGCTCGTCATAGGAGGAAGCATCTTCCCGCACAAGAGAATCCACAAAGCCACCTGGGTTTCTCCCGATCACACAACTGAAAATCAAATTGACCACATATGCATCTACAAGAAGTTTAGAAGATCACTCTTGGATGTCCGCGTCCGTAGAGGAGCAGATGTCGCTTCAGATCACCATCTGCTCACAGGGCGCTTTAAACTGAAACTGAAGAAAAACTGGACGGGGGAAAATCACCCATCGTCAGAGATTCAACACAGTCCTTCTAAAAGACCCAACAAAGAAGAGAGGAATTCAAAACTGAACTCTCAAACCGCTATCAGATCCTGCAAGAGCTGCTTGAGGAAGAAGTGACAATTGATGAGAGATGGGGAGCAATGAAAGAGGCCTGGGTTACAACCTGTAAAGTTGTACTAGGCCATAAAAAACAAAATCAAAAGGAGTGGATCTCGGCAGAATCTTTAAAGAAAATAGAAGAGAGAAAGCAGAAGAAGGCGGCAGTCAACAACAGCCGGACAAGAACAGGGAAAACCAGAGCTCAGCAACAGTATACAGGAGTTAACGAAGAAGTAAAGAAAAGTGTGAAGGCAGACAAGAGGAAGTACATTGAGAATCTGGCAGTGGAGGCAGAAGAGAAGAGGCAGCGAGACTTGGCAACATGAAGAACTTGTATGACACCACGAAGAAGTTGTCAGGGAAGTTCAGCAAGCCAGAGAGGCCCGTGAAAGACAAGGAGGGAAAGGCAATACAAGGTGAGGATGATGGACAGAAACAGAGATGGAAAGAGCACTTTGAAGAACTACTAAACAGGCCAGCGCCAGAATATCCACCAAACATCCAGCCAGCTGAGAATGATCTTCCTATCAACTGCGGTGCACCTACCAGAGAAGAGATCAGAGAGGCGATAAAAAAGCTAAGGAACGGAAAAGGCTGCAGGCCCAGACAATATACCTGCAGAGGTTTTGAAGATGGATACAGAAACCACAGTAGAGATATTACACCCTCTTTTTGCAAGGATTTGGGAGGAAGAACAGGTCCCAACAGAATGGAAAGAAGGTTACCTGATCAAACTGCCGAAGAAAGGTGACCTCAGCTCATGCACCAACTACAGAGGCATCACATTGCTGTCAGTCCCAGGAAAGGTATTCAACAGAATCCTATTGGAAAGGATGAAGAACCAGGTAGACGCACATCTCAGAGATCAGCAAGCGGGCTTCCGCAAGGACAGATCCTGCACCGACCAGATTGCCACACTCCGCATCATCCTGGAGCAGTCGTCAGAGTGGAACTCACCACTGTATATCACTTTCATCGATTACGAGAAGGCTTTCGACAGTGTCGACAGAGCATCTATCTGGAAGCTGCTGCAACATTATAGTGTACCACAGAAGTTCATCAACATCATCCGAAATTCTTATGAGGGGATGACCTACAGAGTGGTACATGGAGGTCAACTTACAGATGCTTTTGAAGTGAAAACAGGAGTGAGACAAGGGTGCCTTCTCTCACCATTCCTGTTCCTTCTCGCTATAGACTGGGTTATGAAGACGTCAACTGCAGGCAAGCGCAATGGCATCCAGTGGGACTCTGTGGAAGCAGCTGGACGACCTAGACTTTGCCGATGATTTGGCCCTTCTTTCACACACCCAGCCACAGATGCAAAATAAGACCGCAACAGTGGCAGAAACGTCATCCAGCATTGGACTGAACATCCACAAAGGAAAGAGTAAAGTCATGAAAGCCAATGCCACAAACCAAGACCCCATCATGCTAGAAGGCAACGCGCTGGAGGAGGGGTGGACAAATTCACTTACCTTGGTAGCGTCGTCGACATACAAGGTGGTACAGATGCTGATGTCAGAACCAGAATCGGAAAAGCGAGAGCAGCCTTTCTCCAGCTGAAGAATATCTGGAAATCAAATGTCATCTCCAAGAAAACCAAGATAAGGATATTCAATAGCAACGTCAAATCAGTACTTTTTTATGGAGCTGAGACATGGCGAACCACAGTTACCATCACCAACAAGATCCAGACTTTCATCAATTCCTGTCTGAGGCGCATACTGAGGATCCACTGGCCAGACAGGATCAGCAATGAGGACCTGTGGCAACAGACAAATCAGAAGCCAGCCGATGCAGATATTCTCCAAAGGAGATGGAGGTGGATAGGCCACACCCTAAGAAAGCCTGCCGACAACACCACCAGGCAGGCATTGTCCTGGAACCCGCAGGGAAAAAAAGAGAGAGAGGCCGCCCAAGGAGTTTCAATCCTAACCTGCGATCGTTGGTTATATCAGTTCTATTTTGCTTTCTCAGACTGGATCATAATCACAGACCCAGAAGTGCTGCTGATGGAATAACCACAGTTGTTCATGCTCAAGTCTCAATCTTATCAGCTTGCATAAATTCGGATGCAGAAAGTGACGGAACCACGGTACTAAGATTGTTATGCCTACTGTAATTTCTTTCTACAATGTTCTTGTATTCATGGCACCGATCCCATCACCTTCGGTATTTTCGCCTTCCATTCTACTTTTCTCCCTTCTTTCCTCATGTCCTGCACACGGTGTCTAAATTTTCAAAATAATGTTCGTCAAGCCAAACGTTCCTTTTCTTTAAAGATAGCGTCTCTTGAATATAGCAACTGTTTTGGTTATGGGTAATTGATACCTTCCATGATATCTGATTGTTACGCAAATGAAGAAGAACCTTCCTACACAGGTAACGAGAAACTCTGTGTTGCGAATCACGTCTCATTGCAAACAAACCGCTATAGTAAAATTAATAATAATAATTATTATTATTAGTTATTATTATTATTATTATAGTAAAAAATTCCCATGAGTATTTGTTGAAGCGAAGTCAGCAAATCATATCGAACATTACGTAGAACACCGTCTTCAGCTCGTAAAAAAACAAACAAAACAAAAAAACAAGCAAAGCATGACACTTAGTACAAGAATGGCGAAGGCA